>PVKW010012285.1:36802-53989 GCA_004027895.1 Orientallactaga bullata
GGCATTAACATAGTCCTGTGTCTTCCTCATTCTTGTGTGTGTACACACACACACACACACACACACACACACACATATATTTCTGATCAGCTGAAATACACTACATAATCCAAAAGCAAATATCTTCCATGGCCAAATTAAACAAGTATGAATGGGAGATGTCTTTTCTTAAGAATAATAAAATCTGTTTTCTGTCCCTTCAGGGGTCAATTTATTTTCAGCCCCCTGGCCTTGCAGGAGGACTCTGATCTCCTCCAAGTAGCTTGGGTGACCCCCCTGTTTGCAAGAAGACGTGCTTTTCCCTACACCCCCCCCCCAACTCATGTGAAATTACATGTGGGTCTCCTCAGCTCTTTATCTAGGTCAGGGTGACCTGCAAGGGCTGACCACTCGGCTAGCACGTGTGGCCAGACATAGGAGGTGGACACTAGCTAGTTTGGGCAGCTTCTCGTCCCCATGAAGGAGCTTGCAGGGTGGCTCTCTGACGTCTCAGCCTAGGAATACTGGCCTTGTGTTGAATTCTGCAGACCACTTCCCTCAAAGTCTACGCTCGGCCCCAGAAACCTTTCACTGGAGTGGTTCTTTCTGTGATGACAGACTGTTGGCTGGATTAAAGACGATACATTGCTGAGCCCAGAAAAGGCAAAGCCCACGGCCACTTCCTTCTAAGGGCAATGGTGATGTCCTGTCTGTCCCCAGCTGTAGAATTTGCCATCCCCTGTGGTCTGATCCCAGGGCCATGTCGCCTGCCTTGAAGACCAGACTTATGTCTTCCCTCTTGGTATCTTTGTATGTAGCCCCAAAACAAACTCAGAGTACAACCCCATAAATATTATGAAATGATTACATGGTAGGGCAGGGGAGCAATGTTTCAGTCATACCATTTACTAAATGGTTGCAAAATGGACTTAACAGAGGCCCTGTTTATTATTTAATTCCAACATTCAATAAACAGTGAATACCAGACACTTTAAATTATATATATATATATATAATATATATGTGTATATATATATAATTTTCAAAGCACGGTCTCACTCTAGCTCAAGCTGACCTGAATTCACTATGTAGTCTCAGGGTAGCCTCGAACTCACGTGATCCCCCTACCTCTGCCTTCCCAATGCTGGGATTAAAGGTGTGCACCACTATGCCCAACTTAAAAATATCTTTTTAAATTTTAGTTATTAGAGAGACACAGAATGGGCATACCAGGGCCTGTAACCACTATAAACGAATTCCAGATACATGCGCCACCAAGTACATCTGGCTTAGGTGGGGACTGGGGAATGGAACCCGGGTCCTTAGGCTTCACAGGCAAGTGCCTTAACTGATAAGTCATCCCTCCAGCCCACCAGACACTTTTCAAGGCTATAAACCCAAAGCTACAGTCCCTGCTCTCACAGAGTTCAGATAAGAAAAACCAGTGACACTCGAAAGCTACAAGCAAGCTGAACAACTACAGACTGTGACCACTGTTGCAAAAGATGTGACCAAGAAGGTATACGGGTGGGATGGCCGTGGTGGTTGGGGAGAGAATGACTGCTTTAGAAAGAGAAGAGTAGCCAGGAGACCACTGTGCAGGGAGGCAGAGAGAGGAGGGAGAGAACGGGCACACCAAGGCCTCCAGCCACTGCGCACAAACACCAGCAACATGCATCACCTTGTGCTTTACGTGGGTACTGGGGAATTGAACATGGGTCCTTAGCCTTCACAGGCAAGTGCCGTCTCTCCAGCCCAGAAAAAAAAAATCTTTTTTTTAAGACAAATATTATTTGCTTCTAAATAATTGGGTTTTCCTTTTAAAAAAAGATGCGGGTTGGCCTGGTATAATCTAGCAACCATTTATCTAGGCTTCAGAATGAATTACACTTTTCTTTTTGGTGGAGGGGGCCTTGGCTGTACCTCACTCGCCTTCCTGGTGTACTTCAGCGGTCTTTGAAAAATGCCACATGCTTAAGAGTGACGACGTTGGAAGGATTGTGCCAGCCAGCCACTGTGGCTGAGGGGGATCTAAATCGAGAGGAGTATGGCTCTACTGAGGGAAGAAAAGGGCTTCTCTTGGCTCTCTCATAAAATATGAAGATGTTTGGTAGCATGGGTCAGGAGTCTCCATTCCCATCCGATTAACCACGGCCATTCACAAGCCTCCGCTCCATGTCCCGAAATAAGCATTTCTTCTTCATCACGGCCCTCGGGGTTCTGCTCATACATTATCCAAATCCTTGGCATCCTTGAAGCTCTTTTTCTGATCTCTGGCCTCCAAATAACTGGAAGCATTTGTCATCATCTGTGTGGTACTGAGTGAGGCCTGGGCCTTATGGAATGAACACTCCCTGATGCAGGGCATTCAAATGCAGGTTCTAAGGCTGGAGAGATGGCTTAGCAGTTAAGCGCTTGCCTGTGAAGCCTAAGGACCCCCATTCGAGGTTCAATTCCCCAGGACCCACGTAAGCCAGATGCACAAGGTGGTACATGCATATGGAGTTCATTTGCAGTGGCTGCAGGCCCTAGTGTGCCCATTCTCTCTCTCTCTCTGTCTCTTTCTCTCTCTGTTACTAATAAATAAATAAAAATAAAAATAAATTTTAAATGCAGGATCTAGGTGAGGAGCCCAGGCACATTCAAGTCTTCTTTCAAATCAAGCAAAAGCATTATTTTTTTTTTGTTAAGCACTTCATGTGCCAACCATCAGCTAAGTGTATGTGGTTTGCAGAAGGAAAGCTTTTTTCTGCCCCTTATTCTTGGAGACTCAATCATCAGATTGAGAAAACGGTTTTCCAAGAGGGAAATGTCATACTGAGGTTCATTGCGAAGGGGAAGGTGGGACTCCACTGACCATCTGCAGTTCAGGTCTCAGTTTACCTCTCTGGTCTTGGATTGGTCACCGTCTGCCCTCTGCCAACCATCCCCACAGATCGCTGTGTGGTAGCAAAGGGTGGCAGCTCTCAAGATGTAGACCCTGGGCTGAAAATGCTTGTTTTGTCTGGTTTCTGTCACACAAGTTCTAGTTACTTTTAAATTATTTTTTAAATTTTTATTTATTTATTTGCAAGCAGAGAGAGAGAGAGAGAAGAGAGACAGAGAGAGAATGGGTGTACCAGGGCCTTTAGCCACTGCAAACAAACTCCAGACACACGTGCCCTTGTGCATCTGGCGTATGTAGGTCCTTTGGAATCGAACCTGGGTCCTTTGGCTTTGCAGGCAAGTGCCTTAACTGCTAAGCCATCTCTCCAGCCCCAGTTCTAGTTATTAACATCTACACTGTTCCACTTTGACTCTGTCCTGCTCCTCATCTTTGCTTTCTTCCCGGGGGAGCCTGCTGTTCTTGTGCATGGCAGGGGAGGACAGCCTCCCGCTCTTGATGTTTTCCACTGGACTACTTGAACGTTTCCCTCTCCCTCCTCCCTCTCTCCCCTCCTCCTTCCCTTTCTTTCTCTTTTCCCACCTTAATGGCTTCTACAAGATAAGTGCTGATAAATATTCTCAAATAATAAAAGTTGTTAGGCAGTCCATGTCTTGCCCTGGCTGGGATGTATATTTTAATTTTTGATGGTTAGAGGTCCCCCGAGAAGGCAGGATTCCTGGGGACATGCATCAGTCACTCTGCTAGAGAACATTCACACAGGTGACGCCTTTCAGTCAAGGCAATAGAACCCTACTGAACAGACCAGGAAACTGACTCACAAAGGTATTGGAGGGGCCATCTGTCCAATCAACAACAGAGTTAGGGTTTGTATTCCGATCTATGACTTCCTTCCTGGACAGCAGGAAGAGAAAGGATAGGCACTCACTTAGCATCACCAATCACAGCATACAGTCACCAATTTGTGACTGTGATCAACATAAAATAAATAAATAAAATAAAATATTAAAAATCAAAGAGATTATGCCGGGCGTGGTGGCGCACGCCTTTAATCCCAGCACTCGGGAGGCAGAGGTAGGAGGATCACCATGAGTTCGAGGCCACCCTGAGACTATATAGTAAATTCCAGGTCAGCCTGAACTACAGTGAGACCCTATCTCGAAAAACCAAAAAATAAAATAAAATAAAATAAAATAAAAATAATTCAAAGAGATTTAGTTATTTTATGCCATGCTTGTTACTACATTTCTTATCAATTATTTCATTTAGTTCCAGAAATACTTTGAATCTGGCAGGACCATTACTGTCGTTTTGGAACAAAGTCTTGACATGGATTAGATACAGACCCCCAGGCACATTGTTGGGGCAAGTCTCAGAAGCCATATTTCAAATCATTCTAGATTTTCTGGGATTCTCAATAGTTGGTTTCTTGGCATATTAAAACCACGCACCCGGAAATGGAGCTCAGTGGTACATCACATTCCTGGCATGCAGGAGACCCTCAGTGCCACGGAAGAAAAAGAAAAAAAATAAAATAAATCAATAAGGAAGAAACAAAGCAAAGCCCAAGACTTTTGTCCAAAGTACAATTGGATCGACCACTGACCTTGTCCCATCTGTAAGACCCAATATTAACCTATTTACATAGCCGTGATATTATGAGACTTACACAACAAGGGGCCTGGGGGACATGGCTCGGTGGTGACTTGCTGTGAAAGTATAATGATATGAGTGAGTTGGGATCCCCAGCACCCACTCAGTTCTTGGGAGACAGACAGGGGATCCTTGTGGCCAGCTGGCTATCTAGAATAGCTGAATTGTTGAGTCCTGGGTTAACGTAAAAGACCCTACCTCAGTAAATGAATAAGAGCATTAACGTGAAAGACCCTGCCTCAGTAAATGAATAAGAGCATTAACGTGAAAGACCCTGCCTCAGTAAATGAATAAGAGCATTAACGTGAAAGACCCTGCCTCAGTAAATGAATAAGAGCATTAACGTGAAAGACCCTGCCTCAGTAAATGAATAAGAGCAATCAACAAAAACTCCTGATGTCAACCCCTGGTCTCCATGTGTGTACACACACACACACACACACACAATTTTGACACAACAGCTTTCCTTCGGCATTGCATTGTCCTCCCTCTACCATACAGTAAGCTTATTTTAGGGGACTTTTGGTTTTGTTTTTATTTTATATTTATTTAATTTTTTGGAGAGAGACAGAGAGACACAGAGAGAGAGGGAGAGGAAGACAGATAGAGATGGGCGCACCAGCAGCCTCTCAGCTGCTGCGAATGAAATCCAGATGTGTGAGCCCCCTTGTGGTCAAGTGCAGCATTGCGCCCTTGCATCACTTTGCATCTGGCTAAACGTGGGACCCGGAGACTGGAACCACTGGAGATTGGAACCAGCGTTCTTAGGCTTAGGAGGCAGGCGCCTTAACCACTAAGCCATCTCTCCAGCCCTTGGTTTTGTTTTTAACCTCATGGCTCCCTCTTCCTACCCCCAGCAAAGCAGCAAGTATGATTAGTTCTAGCAGTGAAGCCTTGTTGGGGGTTTCTCCTGAATCTCACTGCTGGAATGTTTCTCATGCGCTCGGTTTTCGAGAACTGCTGCAAGCATGTTGATGTGGGATTGTCCTTTCGTGACGTCTTTTGGTTTTCTGGAAGAGGTCTGTGCTCTTGTCCCAGGAGAGTCCTGGTTATGCCATCCCGCCTCTAAATCAATGTGTCCCCGTCCACGACGGTGACCTCTCAGCCCCTGTGGTTCCCTTCTCACCACAGCATCTTCTTTTCCCAGCCTAGAGGAATTGAGCTCCAAGTGTCACACAGACATTTGCAACCCATGCATGTTCCCTTCTATGTAAAAGGTGATCACGGGCAGTCACCTGAGCCAGTACTCACGTGACTTGAGGCAAGTGACTCTTTCCAAGCCTCCGTTTTCTCATCCGTTCCCAAAGGTGAGTGGGGGAGGCCAGATGTTAGTGGGGTTGGCAAACTGAGACACTTGGGGGACAAGACACCCTTTCCTTTTAGTCAGAGCATTACCCCCAAAGACCATTTTGGCCTGGTGCTCTGGGCCAGACCATTGTGGCCCCATAAGGACCGATCCAACTTAGCTTAGAATGGTAGTTGTGACCCTGAGGCCGTGAAAGGGATGTTTGATATGTCTAGAGATATCTGTGGCTATTGAAAATAGAAACGGGAGCTGGAGAGATAGCTTCACGGTTAAGGCGTTTGCCTGCAAAGCCAAAGGACCCCAGTTCAGTTCCCCAGGACCCACGTAAAGCCAGATGCACAAGGAGGTGCATGTGTCTGGCGTTCGTTTGCAGTGGCTGGAGGCCCTGGCGTGCCCATTGTCTCCCTCCCCCTCCCTCTCTTTCTCTCTCTCTCTTAAATAAATAAATAAATAAATAAATAAATAAATAAATAAATAAATAAAATATATTATTAAAAAAGAACATAGAAATAGTGCTAATGACATTGAACACCTAGAGGCCAGGGGTGGTGCCAACATTCTACAGTGCACAGGAAGGCCCTGACAACCAAGAAGTTCCTGGCCCCAGATGTGCCAAGGTTCAGAAACCCCAGACCAGGGCTGGAGAGATGGCTTAGCAGTTAAGGCGTTTTCCTGCAAAGTCAAAGGATCCCAGTTCAATTCTCCAGGCCCCACGTAAGCCAGATACATAAGGGGGTGCACACATCTGGAGTTTGTTTGCAGTGGCTGGAGGCCCTGGTGCGCCCATTCTCCCTCTCTCTCTGTCTCTCTATCTCTCTCTCTCTCTCTCAAATAAATAAATAAAAATATATTTAAAAAAAAAAGAAAAGAAACCCCAGACCAGATGAGGTGTGTAGGTCCACTCTTAAGCTCTTACTCATAGACCATATCCCTAGCCACCTTGAAAAGGAAGGAAGGAAGTGTGGTTCCTGGGCAGGCGGTGCAAGTCTTCAGTGTGGCGGAGAGGACGGTAGAATACGGATGGGTCCAGGGACCAAGGGCTGTGATAAATGGATTCTGCCCGAGGGGCCAAGCTGCCCATGAGTCCTCTCATCACCAGCAATTATAAGTAGTGTTCTTGAGATGCCAGTCCATAGGATCAGACAAAAAGAGACCCATAATAGAAGCACTGAAAAGGAAGAAATGAAACGATCCAGAAGAATGAACTAGAAAATTCCTTTAGAAATGCTGAGAATTCAAAATAGCGTCAGGGTGACCAGATAGAAGATATTGTGGAAGGAATCGTCCCATTTGTGATAAGAACTTGGATGATTTAGGGGTTGATCCAGCTGCAATTGTCATGAAACACCAAACAGTCATGCTTTAAATAAGATCCAAGGTTCGTTCTCTTTCGTGTGAAAGTCACCTGACCATCGCCAGGGCTTAGTTTTTTGTCTTTACGGCTCAAAATGGCTGCCAGGAGTTACAGGAGAGACAAAGGCAAGGGGAAGAATAGAAATGTCTTCCCTTTGAAGAGACTTCCACGCATGTGTGGGCTGAAACTTGGGCACATACCCACACCCAGCCCCAAGGGAGGTTCTTGATTCCAGTTTGTAGTTATGTGGTTTGTGCATGACTTAAAAAGAAAAAAAAAAAATAGCATTCTCTTACTGAGGAAGAAAGTGAGGATGGATAGAGGACAACCAGGTATTTGTCATGAAAGGTACCAAGAAATTTACAAGAGCTATATGAGGAAATCACCAGAATGCTTCTAAAAGACACAGATAAGAAGAACAACTGGAAAAGCAAACAGTGTTGTTGGGTGGAAAGTCTCAACTTCATAAAAATATCAATTCTCCCTGAGTTAATTTATAACTTTGAGCGTGTTCCCAATTTAAAAAAAAAAAAAAGAAAGAAAGAAACCACCCAGCACCGGATGATTCTAAAGTTCATATGGAAAAATAAACAAGAATTTTGAAAGCTGAGAAATTTTGAGAAAGGAGAGCAGTTAAACAATATAAGCTTGCAATAACATAAAAAATATATATGTAATTAAAATTTGCAATAATTTAAAAAAGAGACTGGTACTACAGGATAAGGGTGTAGACAAATTCCAAGTGCACATGCAGATTTAACACATGTTCTCCTCAAGGTTGGTAACTCGATCATCGAGGCAAAATGAGCTAGTAAGCATCTGGGATAATTTCCAGATATCTTGAACCCAATCAAGTTGGATCTATACCCCACACCTTTTGTCAGAACAAATTCCAAGAGTACCAAAGACATACGTGATAAAATGAAAATGAAGAGCTGGAGAGATGGCTTAGTGGTTAAGGCGCCTGCCTGCTAAGCCTAAGAACACTGGTTCCAATCTCCAGCGGTTCCGATCTCCAGGTCCCACGTTTAGCCAGATGCAAAATGAGGGAAGGGCGCAATGTCGCACTTGACCACAAGGGGGTGCACGCATCTGGATTTCGTTCACAGCAGCTGAGACACTGCTGGCGCACCCATCTCTATCTGTCTTCCTCTCTCTCTATCTCTCTCTCTCTTTCTGTCTCTCCCGCCCCTGCAAAAGAACATGAAAATGAAAGTATTAGAAGAAACCTTGGGAAAATGCATTTATAATTTTAAGTGGATTAAAACATTTCAAATTAAGACATGGAATCCAAAACTCATCAAACTGGACATAAACTTCAATGACATACAGATAAGCGATATCTGTGAACCTGGTGAAAAGTCCAACAATAAGCTGGAGAAAGCGTTTGCAGTTCTTATCCTGCACAAAGTTTGTTTCCCAATATAGAAAGAACTGGAAGCCGATAAAAAAATATATATATACCAGAAGCGAAAAATAACAAGACAATTCTCATACAAAAAAAATACAATTCCCTTTTAAATATATGAAAGAATTTTCAAAGTTAAGCAGAAATCAAAAAATGTATGGAGATACTACTTTTTTTAAACTTTTATTTTTATTTATTTATTTATTTATTAGAGACAGAGAGACAGAGATAGGCAGAGAGTGAAAATGGGCACACCAGGGCCTCTAGCCACTGCAGACGAACTCCAGATGCATATGACACCATGTGCATCTGGCTTACTTGGGACCTGGAGAATCGAACCTGGGTCCTTAGGCTTCGCAGGCAAACGTCTTAACCGCTAAGCCATCTCTCCAGCCCTGGAGATACTATTTTTAAACCTAGCATACTACCAAAACTTGATAACATATCACATCGTTAAGAACGCCAGGCATGGTGGCGCATGCCTTTAATCCCAGCACATGGGAGGCAGAGGTAGGAGGATCGCTGTGAGTTCAAGGCCACCCTGAGACTATATAGTGAGTTCCAGGTCAGCCTGGGCTAGAGTGAGACCCTATCTCGGGAAAAAAAAAAAGAAAAAACTGGGAAAGCAGATACTATATCCGTTGCTAGGGGAAGTGTAAATGGTTGCACCTGTAAGGAGATTTGGCTGTATCCACATTCTTGCATCTAACTCAGAAATTTCTAGACAGTGCATACAATCTCTTGACCCATGAAAATGTCCTGTGCATGAAGTTATAGTAATACTTTGTAATAGCACAATACTAGAAGCAGCCTAAATGTCCCCACACAGAAATGGTGAAACACTGTAAAAATCATGAAGAGGCTCTTTGTGTGCCCAGATGGAAAGAGCTCAAGTACTTATCAAGAGAGCAAGCTACTCCCCAAAAGTCCATGTACTCCCACTCTGTGAAAACCAACCTACACCCACACTTTCCCATCGATGTATGAAGTGTTACTGTCAGGATACCCAGGAAAGAAATGAACAAAACCAATTGTCTGCCAGGAAAGAAAAGGCAGCAGAGGACTGCATGCAAAAAGGACAATTAGTACGATCTGCTCTTGCACACTTCCAGGGTTTCTGTTTGGGTGGGGAACATATGAACGTATGACCTAGTGAGAAAGAAAATATCGATAAAGTTAGTAAAGAACTGAATTAGTAAACTTAGTTAGATACATTGGTGCGCCTATACGCAAAGAAATTTTTCCTGTGTATTTTATCCCCACTATGAAGTAATGACCCTCACTGCTTTAAAATGTCCCCAGCTTCGAGTGCGCTCTTGTATTTGAGGATCCTACAGGCGTCTTTTTTGCAAAGCCATCAGTCAAGTTTGCAGAACCTCTAGTAACTTGTCAGGCAGGGTCTGAGCACTTGGGAGCTCTCCGGGTGGAAAGGCTCCTTAGTGTCCCATGCGCTGCCCTGCCTGCCCTGCCCACAGCCACACCAGGACTGAGACATGCTGTTCTCTTTGTGACCCTCCATCCAGGGGTGCCTGCAGGCCCTGGTGGAGGGGTACCAGGAAGACCTGCAGGTGGACTCCTGGGCAGGAATGCGGGTGGGAAGTAGGGGTTCTGGGACAGCCATTTGCGGTGAGGGAAAAGGGAAGGGTCCAGGAGGTGCGCTGTGCCCTCCGCTGGGGCCATGTGGTCGTGGTGGGGTTCCTGTCCATCAGCTCTCCTCCTGCTTAAGAAAAGGACATGCATTCCTTACCTTCCCAGGCATAGTCGAGCCTTCCTGTGGTTACCATCCTATTCCATCCCATGAAAACACACAGAGAGAGAGAGTGTGTGTGTCTCTTGCCACTTCAAATGGATACCAAACGAACATCGGCTTTACATTGGTGTTAGGGAATCGAACCCAGGCCAGCCGACTTTGCAAGCAAACGCATTTTGACCACTGAGCCTTCTCCCCAGCCCCACTTTTCTTTCAAATGAGAAGGAAATCATCCAAAGAAATAAAATTGCACTGACAGCTTTTCGGGCTCCCAGGGGTCTTCTAAACCACGCTTTTGCTGTCCCAAGGGGAAGAACAGAAGTCATTCACTCTTCCCTGAAGTTTGGTTTTATGTGAAGTTAAGAGTTTTCAAAAATTCAGAGAGCAAAAGGGAAACGGGAGGAAGGGACCCGAGGTGGAATTTCAGGCACCAGTGGCAGGAAGGTAGGAAGAAGTGTCTTGGCTCGGGGCCTGCAGGGTCACCAGCCTAGGGCAGCTGCCTGCAGGACTTGCTCACATTGGATCAGCAGCTGGGGCAGCTTCATCCCGGGCGGGGGTGGGGAGGGAGGGCCGGAAGTAAAGCAAAGATGGTGTGCCTCTGGGGCAGCATAGGGCAGGGGCAGAAGAGAGGAGATGCGAGAGAAAGGAGAGACCCTCCCTGCCTAGAAGGAAGCCCAGCCGAGGGAAGGGTGGTGTCCAGTGGGCCTGAATTATTCAGCCTGGGTGTTAGATCAGGAACTAGGCTCAGGCTGGCTTGGAAAGTTTGGCATGTATTGCACTTATATAAAACTTAGAGGGCTGGAGAGATGGCTTAGCAGTTAAGATGCTTGCCTGCAAAGCCTAAGGACTCATGTTCAACTCTCCAGGTCCCACGTAAGCCAGACGCACAGTGATACAAGCGCACGATGTCGCACATGCACACAAGGGGGTACATGCATCTGGAGTTCGCGTGCAGGGGATGGAGGCTCTGGAGTGCCAATTCTCTCTCTCTCTCTCTCTCTCTCTCACACACACACACACATACACACACACACACAAATTAGAGTGAGTCCTTCCTACAGCACAATGGCAAAGTTCTACAGCCTCCAGCGCTTCCTTTCCTGGGGATTTCTGAAGATGCGGACTTCTCTAATTGAACAAGACCCTGTCAGGGTGAGAGAGACTAACCACGTGGTGTTTGCTTCTCTTACAGGGATTTGAAACTGGACAACATCCTTCTAGATGCAGAAGGCCACTGCAAGCTGGCTGATTTTGGGATGTGCAAGGAAGGGATTCTGAATGGTGTGACAACCACCACCTTCTGTGGAACCCCGGACTATATTGCTCCCGAGGTAAGCGCCGTGTGCCAGGGGCCACCACCTCATTTGAAAATCACTCACCTGTCCTCACTGAGCACCCCTCGTTCTGCCTAGCCCAGGACCACCAACAAATAAAGGAAATGGATTCACTGGCATCATTGTTTTCAGCTCCTGCTAGTCAGATAAGGAAATGCCATTGGAAAAAGTCAGCAATTAGCTTCATCGGCTGTAGCTTTCACAGTGAAACCGGAACCATTTGCCGTGGTCACCATGGTGATAATTGCACGTGGTGAGCTGACAGCATAGCGTAATGGACAGAGATGTCCACTGTGAGCCACGCCAGTGGGTTGCCTGTGTGAAAGCTGAGTGGATGTTTTGCTCATTTTGTTGGCTTGAGTTGGCCAGGTTGTTTTTTGGGCAGATCAAGAGAATGCTTAGTGTCAGTGATTCAGTTCAGAGCCAAAGCCCCATAGATACTTAGTTAAATAGATTTTGATTTTTCTGAGACACAGAAGATGGGAAGGAGATACCAGTTTCATTAAGCACTGCCCACAGTAGAGAAGTATTAGCCTATATGGAGTTTATTTCCTTCCAACAGGCCTTGCTGAACTTCCTGCTAGACACACGGCAATGTGGGGTGTTGGGGGTCTCCCCTAGGGCCAGCCCAGGAGGGACGGCAGGGTCTCTGCCGAGTTGGGGGTGAGAGGCGCGGAGTCACGACACAGACTCCGGGAGTTGGGTGGAAGTAGGCAGAGGGCGAGCTGCTGCAAACTCATTTATTCAAGGAAGTGTAGGGGGTTTAAAGGGTTTGGCTGGCCAATCATTGTATGGGGTGGTCCCCTTCTTGTGACCAATGAGCGAGCATGGGACTGTAGCTGTTGTCACACCAGGTCTGTGCGGGATGCCACGTCCACAGAAGCCACTTCCTGGTTTCTTTTAGCATGCAGTCTGGCTAGGGCTTGACCTGCATTGTGCCATACAGTGGGGGTGAAGAATTGACTGAGGCACTGGCTCCTCCTCTTGTAAGAGAGCTTTTGGGGGCTGGAGAGATGGCTTAGTGGTTAAGGTGCCTGCCTGCCAAGCCTAAGAACGCCCGATCGATTCTCCAGGTCCCACGCTTAGCCAGACGCAAAGTGACGCAAGGGCGCAATGCCGCACTTGACCAAAAGGGGGCGCACACGTCTGGAGTTCATTTACAGTGGCTGAGAGGCTGCTGGCGCACCCATTCACTCTCTCTCTCCCTAAAAAACGGGGGGGCTTTTGGTCTAGATGGGGTGACACATATGTGAGCAAGTAACTAAGCAGATTAAAGGCACGTTGAACAAGATGGTACCCTCATAATACGGGAAGGATTCTTGGAGTCTGTGGAGGAGAAATTGAGTTGTAAAGAATTAGGGTTTCCTTTGACCTTAGGACTGAAGAGATCATTCTTGAAAACAAGAAGGATTGGGGTTGGAAATGAAGGTCCATGCCTACTGGTCCTGAACTCTTTCAAGGAAGGATCTATTTTTCTTTTGAATTATTTATTTATTTGCAAGCAGAGAGAGAAAGATAGAAGAGCAGCAGACAGAGAGAATGGGCACGCCAGGGCCTCTAGCCACTGCAAACGAACTCCAGATGCATGCGCCCCTTGTGCATCTAGCTTACGTGGGTCCTGGAGAATCGAACCGGGATCCTTTGACTTCGAATGCAAACACCTTAACCACTAAGCCATTTCTCCAGCCCAGGATCTATTTTTCTAATCCAGGTAATCCTGGACCCAGCACAAAGACCATAGGCTCCTGACGGTTTGTTGGATGGATGGATGGATGGATGGATGGATGGATGGATGGATGGATGGTGTAACTAGAGCAAAGAGTTGCTTGGTGTTATTACAATGAATAAGTTTAAGCTAAAGGATTCAGGAATATAACCTAGAGTCTAAAGAACTCATGGCCCATCCTGAGGACACTCAACACCTACCAAAGCAGAGATCCAGAGGCTCCTAAAAGCTCATCACTGAAGTAGACTTAAAACTCACCCACCACGGCTCAGGGAATTTTGTGAAAGAGTGAGGCAGTAAGAGTTTAAGAGCCACAGGTTGAGACATCATGTCCAGAGGCATTGCCTCTCCCCCAACAACTGACAGCTGCTCCCACAATGCATAACCCACACCTGCAACTCCACAGATGAGGGTCCCCAGCAGGATGGGGGCAGGGACGAGGGAAAAGAAGGTACCAACGCATGATGTATTCATACGAAACATCTTGTTAATAATAAATAAATACATAAATAAATAGGATTTATGGGCCAAGAAATGGTTCCCTTGGAGGAAGGTTCTCATCAGAGCTGTCCTAAAGTCCACGGAAGAAGGCAAACCCACAGCAAAGCACATCGTGCAGAGTGAAGGCTGGACCTTTAACATCTTTCCACAGAGTGCACAACACACACACACGCACACGCACGGCCACAGTGAGCTCAGGAGCAGGGAGGGTGAATCTGAATCTAACGGGGCAGTTTTCTAAAGAGCTTTTACTTCCTAAGTGCTCTAAGAGTAGCCGTTTCAGCCCCTGTGCTAGTGTGTTTGCTTAGCACGATCTCTAGCAGAAGAAATAGATGAAGGGTAGCTGGATGTGGCGGAACACCTTTAATCCCAGCACTCGGGAGGCAGAGGTAGGAGGATCGCTGTGAGTTCGAGGCCACCCTGAGAATACAGTGTGAATTCCAGGTCAGCCTAGGCTAGAGTGAAACCGTACCTCAAAAAAAAAAAAAACAAAATGAAAGAAAGAAAGAAAAGGAGAGACTCCACAGCAACCCACTTTTCCTCATCTTCTACATTCATTCTTTTTCTTAAAACCAGGCATAATGGCACACACCTTTTAAAAATATTTTTTAAATTTATTTATTATAGAGAGAGAGACAGACAATGGGCGCACCAGGGCCTCCAGCCACTGCAGACGAACTCCAGACGCATGTGCCACCTTGTGCATCTGGCTTACGTGGGACCTGGAGACTCAAACCTGGGTCCTTAAGCTTCGCAGGCAAGCACCTTAATCACTAAGCCATCTCTTCAGCCCCACGTTCATTCTTTATCATGAGACTATGCCATCCCAGTCCCTCTGGATGCTGATGCTATAGTCAGAAGATTGACAGCCTGAACAGTTGTTAAGAAACCTACCTATGACAGACATTCACTCTACAATGAACAAAATGCCCTCTCAAATGTAGTACATATGGGCTGGAGAGATGGCTTAGCAATTGAGGCGTTTGCCTGCAAAGCCAAAGGATCCCGGTTTGATTCTCCAGGACCCACATAAGCCAGATGCACAAGGGGGCGCATGCATCTGGAGTTGGTTTGCTGTGGCTAGAGGCTCTGGCATGCCCATTCTCTCTCTCTCTCAAATAAATAAATGAATAAATTTTTTAAAAACTTTTTAAAAAGTAGCCCATATACTCAATGGAATTTTATTTAGCTATAAAGTTACTATATTAAGCAAGGAGACCCAGACTCAGAAAAGCAAATATTCCATCTGCTCTCTCATATAGAGATCTTAGCTTTTAATCTGTGTGCATGCAAGAGAGAGGAGAGAAAGAAAGGAAAATAGAAGTGTGAGGGTTTAAGTTATGGTACTAGAATGGGAACCACAAGAAGAAGGGGTGTTGCAGTGAGGGGAGGACACTAGGACCTATGTGACATGACATGTGGGGTAGAAGGGCACAAGAGTGTCAGGAGGATCAACAGAAGCAAATTGTTAACAAATGCCATCGTGAAACCTAATAGCTTGTATGGCAATTTCAAACATAAAGATTAAAAAGAAAACAAGAGTGCTCTGCTTCCACGCAAAATAGCCCACCAGAGAGACTCTCACGGCAGTAAATCAGGCAGCTTGATCTCTCTCCCTGCCCACTTCTGTGCCTGCTCTGCAGAATCATGACTCTGGAAATGGCTGACAAAGAAAAGCCTTACTGCTTTGATCCAGGACTAGCGGAAGGCTGAAACGAAGCCCCTCTTAGCGCACTTAGCGCAGTTATCAGCACATGGCATGTGCTGGAGAGATGGTGGCTCGCACGTGACCTTCATTGTCGGCTTGTGTGTGATGGGGCAGGAGAAACAGTCCTGAGAATTGAGAACCCCCTGCCCCAGGCCAGAGTTGGCTAGAATGCCCTTGGTGTACCCTTGATGAAGTCATGAAGTGTGTCTTTCTGATGGGGAACATAACACCCGCCCTACCCAGCTCACGGGCCGCTTGGAGAATCTAATGGGATTAAACCGTGGGAATGCTTCAAAAGGCATAAGCCTTTATTCAAGTAGGAGAGGCTAGCCCTGAAACCAGAGCCACCTTCTGACGCATGAGCTGTGCCCGAGGCTTCTCTTCCCACCCCCGTGGCCTTGGGTGACCCCTCTGGCATTCCCCTTCTCTTTTCTCCATGCCTGACCCTTGCTCCCCAGGAAATGGTCATCACCTCTGGACCACATCTGACGCCATCACACCCAACAGCATACCCTTCTCTTCCGCCCCAGTTCCGAGTCTCTTGGAGGAGCTGGCTGCCATGGCGTTCCCTCCCAGGACATGTGAGGCCTTGCCCGCCTCACCAGTTCCACTGCTGACATCTTGATTAGGCTGGGGATAATTAGGGCCCAGCCTGAAAGGAATTTTACCAAAGATTCTACCCACAGTAAGAAGGCTCAAAGAGGGACTTGGGAAGGGGGTAAAGAGGCCCCGCTGCCATTTGCACAGCACCATCCAGTTCTGAGCCCAGACAAGCCATAGCACAGAAGCACAAGTCCCAGCTGTCCTCCCTCTGTGGGGCTAGGGAGTGATGACCTTAGAACCAAGAGCCCTCTAAGCCTGGGTGTTAACAAGGCACATAGGACACGCACAGAGGCAGATATGAGACATTGGGTCTATCCTGAGTGTGGGAAGGGGCTGCTCACACTCGTGACCTCTGGAGAAAGACAGTGTTCTTAATCTCTGGTGAGATGCCCCCAGAGAGAGAGCTGACTGTGAAAAAGTAACTAAAAACAGTAGTGGGCTGGAGGGATGGCTTAGTGGTTAAGGCACTTGTCTGCAAAGCCAAAGAACTCAGGTTCGATTCCCCAGAACCCACATAAGCCACATGCACAAGGTGGTGCATGCATATGGAGTTCTTTTGCAGTGGCTGGAGGCCCTGGCATGCCTATTCTCTCTTTCTCTTTGTCTGTCATTCTCAAATAAATAAATAAAAATAAACAAAAAAATGTGCTTTCCTTCCCCCTCCCTTAAAAATAGCCACAAATGTGAAACCCTACCTCATAAAACAAAACAAAAAATAATAATAATAAGCCACGTGTGGTGACGCACACCTTTAATCCCAGCACTTAGAAAGCAGAGGTAGGAGGATCACCACGAGTTCAAGGTCACATGAGACTCCATAGTGAATTCCAGGTCAGCCTGGACTAGAGTGAAACCCTACCTTAAAAAAAAAAAGCCTCAGATGCAAATGAAAAACTTGATCTGGTCAGGCGTGGTGATACATGCCTTTCATCCCAGCACTCAGGAGGCAGAGGTAGGATGATCACCGTGAGTTCAAGGCCA
>PVKW010012286.1:0-53816 GCA_004027895.1 Orientallactaga bullata
TATTTATGAGAGAGAGAGAGACAGACAGAGAGAGAGAGAGAGAGTGAGAGCACCAGCATTCCAGGACCTCTAGCCTCTGCAAACAAACTCCAGTCACATGTGCCACCTCACACATTTGGCTTATGTGGGTACTGGGGAATTGAACCTAGATCCTTAGGCTTCACAGGCAAGTGCCTTAACTGCTAAGCCATCTCTCCAGCCCTATTTTTAATCTTTCATACATGTTGATGTGTAGATCCTCCCCTGAATCCTCATATTGTCACTGTGAGCCTGATGAGAGCATAACTCACTTGCATCATCAAATGTTTTGGCTGTCTTTGCTTGCTAACCAAAGAAACAGTGAAATGAAATGGAATTATGTCTATTGGGGTTACATTCTCATTCTAAACAATTTGTGTACCTAGCCCAGGCTTTGTTGCATAAGCTAGACTGATGTTTGGGACAAAGCTGGCCAGAATTATTTCAAAGTTTGTGGTGAGAAATGGCAAAAAAAAAAAAAAAAAAAAAAAAAATGAGGTCAAGAATAACTTGATCTGAATTCATTCCTTGTAGAGACACTGGCCTTGGGGTTCTTATCTTCCACAGCACACAGTGGAGAGGACGTCTCCAGAGAGAATAAACATGGAAAGAAAAATAGAGCTTTGCTGGCTGTCCTGCACTGTGTATGGAGGAGATTGTCAGGACAGGATAATTCATGCAGTTAATGACCTCCAGTTAGAGTAGATGCCTGTCCCAGATTAAGGTTGTTTCAAAATGTTATTATATTTTCATTTTTCTTCAAGATTATCTCAATTAACTAATAAATGTTAAGAAAGATCATGAAGAAATGTTTTATCTAATAATACTTTTATCAATTTCATTTTTTAATTGTTCCCCTCAAAATAAGGGTCTTGTCAAATATGTTCTATATGTCAAGATGCATTTTGATTAATGACATGCGCCCAGTTGAAGAGTGGTTATTGAGTATTTTTGTTCTTGAGTAACTTTGTGCCAGCACTTAGTACTTACATTAATTTTTTAAAACAAAACAGATAGAAATATTTTGCTTTCCTGGGCTTGGTGATGCAGGCCTGTCAATATAGCTACTTGAGAGCCTAAAGCTGGAAGATCATTATGAGTTAAAGGCTTACATCTTGTTAATAAACTACATATTGAATTTTCTCTGGGAAACTTAATGAAACCCTGTCTCAAACTAAAAAGTCAAAAGAAGGTTGGGGATTTAACTCAGTGGTAAAGTGCTTGCCTAGCAGGAGCAAGTCCATGAGTTCAATCCTTAGTACTGCAATAAAGAAAAATATTAGGCTTAATTTTGCCTTTAAAAAATTCCTACTGGTAATAGCACACTAGACCTTCACCACACTATTAAGGGGATGGAAGACTTATATGCAATTGGAGTTTGCAACAATAAACATCTTGGCAATAACAAATATATATGTGAAATATTTCTTTATCCTTCAGATGAGTTAATTAAGAGATACACATTAAATAAAATATATGTTATCACCGCAATTAAAATACCTTACCCTTTATTTTCTCTTGTAGATCAGGGCAGCATACAAAAACAAAACAAAAGACAATTGTGTATGGCACTTCTAGTAAGCATGGCTTTAACTGACTTCAATATGCTATCCCCATTCTTTCTTTTTGTATGATACTTGATTGTACTTTTCCTCTCTTACAAGTCAACATTTTGTATATTAAATTAGGGCCTCTGTGGGTAAATTAATTTTAGTTATTTAGTTCACATTAACTATAATTTCAGTTAAAACAGTTTCTATACATCTTATTGTCCTTGCTGACTAGTTCTCAGTGCACTTTAATTTTTAAATGTTTTATTATTATTATTATTATTAAGATGTTTCATATGGATATATCACGTGTTGGTACCCTCTTTTCCCTCGTCCCTGTCCCCATTCCATTGGGAACACTCCTCAGTGGGGTTGCAGGTATTCCCCATGGGGTTGTAGTTTATACATTGTGGGAGCAGTAGTCAGTTATTTTTGGGGGGGGAGGGAATGCCTCTGGGCACGATGTCTCAACCTGTGGCTCTTACAATCTTTCTATCCTCTCTTCCACAAAATTCCCTGAACAGTGGTGGGTGAGTTTTAAGTCTACTTCAGTGATGAGCTCTTAAAAGCCCCTGGATCTCTGCTTTGGTATGTGTTGAGTATCCTCAGGGTCCGTCTCCTTCACCCTGGTGCTGATTATCAGGTTCAGCATGGAAGCAGCACTCTTGCTTGTCTCCCCAATTCCTCTGTGGTTTCAGCTGTGGCTTGGCTTAAGTGTGAGGGGTAGTTTATCTCCTCCATCTTGCTACCTTCTGGAAAAGAACAGATTTAAGATCAGGAAACTGGGAGGAGCCCCTCGTTACACTTTTGTTTGTTAACATCCTTCCTAAGGTCTGGCATCCAACAACATTGATTAATGTGGTCAGTCATTGTCCAGCATGGTGGGTACCATGGCTCCCTTTGATCTGTTTGCATACTTTCATGTTAAGGCAAATGAAGGAGCACAGTCGTTATTTTATAGAGCTTGAGTTCTTATTACATACTACTTAACTTCGTGTAAAAGTTCTTTACTTGTTTGTTATTGGAGTAGTGTTAGTCCTTATCTTTTTATTTCATACTTTATTTGAGTTTTGTTCCAATTTTGAAGTTTTATGTTGTACTTTAGATTTTATTATATTGATTTTTGCTTATTTCAATTTGTGAAGAATAGTTTGAATTCTAGTTATATCACCCATTAAAGTAGTGCCCTTTCTCAGAAATATACAAATATAGTTTTAAAAAGCACATCACCTATATATTTTTCTCAGTTATCAAAAATAGTTAACAAGGGGCTGGAGAGATGACTTAGTGGTTACAGTGCTTGTCTGCAAAGCCTAACACCTGGGTTTGACTCTCCAGTACCCACATAAAACCATATGCACAAAGTGGTACGTGTACCTGGAGTTCATTTTCAGTGGCTAGAGGCCCTGACATGCCCATTCTCTCTCTTTCTGATTGCATATCAATAAATAAAAATATTTTAAAAAAACAGTTAACAGGGCAAAGCCAAGGATTGCATCCTAAAGCAAACCAATATAGGATACTCTTTAGGTTCAAACCTAAAGTGATTTTTCAGATTCTCTCCCAGAAGTTGGATCAAGCATTTATTTCTTCTGCATACTGATGAAAGAGAAAGCAAATTTTGAGAAATGATACTGTGAACTATGTATGTGTTGGGGAAAGAAAGAACTAGATGTCAAGTTTTGCTTGTTGGGTTTTGTTTCTTTGTCAGAGAGGGAGAGAGCAACTGAGAAAGTGAGAGAGATGTATCATTACACACAGTTGTGTGCGTGCACACACACAAAGTATAGGTATACTAGCATCAAAATTAATTTATCAACTCTGATGACTAGACTTGGGGAGGCAGTAAAAACATTTAATAGTTTATAATTGTTGATTTTATGTATTTCACTGGATATTTATTTAGAATAAATAATACTATAGATTTATTTATTAAGAATAAAAATATGCAAAGCCCTTGGTTTCCCTAGAGAAACAGATAGTAAGATCCTATTGCTGAAGACATCTCATGCCTGAGAGGCAAGGTCACTGAGAAAGCAAGCTGGTGTGGAGCAGAAAACCTTCTCCCTGTAGACCAGCCAACTGAAAGCTGGAAAAAGCTGCACTGCACGCAGCATATGGGAGACAGAAGCCATTAACAGTGAAAACAGTGGATGCTGAATATTCAAGCTTGGCCAGACAGGCCCAATGACTGAACGGGTGTAATAGTGGCGTGTCTACTCTTGGGGTAACCAACTGCTCCATAATTGGACTGAAGGCCCTCTCTATGGGAGGGAATACATACCCGGTACTGAAAAACCTAAGTAAAAGTCTATGGTAGGTGAGGTCATGAGCCTTGGGGGTATAAGCCTGCTCATGTCTGACTAAATGTATATATTATTCCCACCAAGCTGCCCTGGAGGCACTACACTAAATGTTCATGTTCACATATTAACACTACTCTCACTTCTGGCTAGAGAAGCTTCTCTTTTCAGATGGTGATGACCACTGGGATCACCCAAAAGGCAGCATAGTGCTGAGAAGAAGGGATGGAGGAGTGCCCAGCACTGAAACACCTCTGTCACACCCTCCAAGGCTCAGGGACTATTGCGGAAGTGCCCAGACAGAAATTGGCCTCGATATCCATGACCTTGCAGTGCCTAGCAATACCTTCACAAGACCCTCAAAATAGAAGAAAAAATGATGTCATCAAATTAAAAGAGAGACTAATGGAGAGAGGGAGGGGATATGATGGAGACTGGAGTTCTAACGTGGAATGGGGGAGGGGAGGGAAATATCAGGTGGGGTTTTTTGTATGTAAGTATAAAAGTCAATAAAAAAAATAATTTTTTAAAAAGGAATAAAAATATGTTCCTAGGCACTTTTTTTTGGAGAGAGACACAGAGAGAGACAGAGAGAGAGGGAGACAGATAGAGATGGGTGTGCCAGCAGCCTCTCAGCTGCTGCAAACAAAATCCAGATGCGCATGCCCCCTTGTGTCACTTTGCATCTGGCTAAATGTGGGACCTGGAGATTGGAACTGCTGAGATTGGAACCAGAATTCTTAGGCTTAGGAGGCAGGTGCCTTAACCACTAAGCCATCTCTCCAGCCCTCCTAGGCACTTTTAAAAAAATATTTTGTTTTTATTTATTTATTTAACAGAGAAAGAGGGAGGGAGGGAGAGAGAGGGAGAATGTACATGCCAGGGCCTCCAGACACTGCAAAAGAACTCCAGACACATGCGCCCCCTTGTGCATCTGGCTAACGTGGATCCTGGGGAGTCAAACCTCAGTCCTTTGATTTTGCAGGCAAACGCCTTAACTGCTAAGCCATTCCCCCAGCCCCCTAGGCACTTTTCATACAGGTAGTTGTGGTAAAATTTATATGTGAAATGCAAAAATTTTGAGTGCATAGTTCTATGAATCTTGACAAATGCATGTTATTGACATAAACATAAATTGATCAAGACACTATTTTCATCACTGCAGAAATTTGCCCCCTCTGGGTATTGTTTTATTACCTCCTTTCTGAATGCGATTCAATTTCTTCTTTTTTAAAAAAAAAAAAAAACAACTTTTTTATTGACAACTTCCATAAATCATAGACAAAAACCATGATAATTCCCTCCCCCCCATTTCCCCTTCACAAATGTACTCTTCACCATATCCCCTTTGTCTCTCCATTAGTCTCTCTTTTATTTTGATGTCAGAGTCTTTTCCTCCTATTATGAGAGCCTTGTGAAGGTAGTGCTAGGTACTGTGAGGTCATGGATATTGAGGCCAATTTCTGTCTGGATGATTGCATTGTAAGTAGTCCTACTCTTTCTTTGGCTCTTACATTCTTTCCACCACCTCTTCTGCAATGGATCGTGAGCCTCGGAAGGTATGATAGAGATGTTTCAGTGCTGAGCACTCATCTGTCACGTCTTCTCAGCACTCTGGTCCTTTTGGGTCATCCCAGTGGCCACTGCAATCTGAAAAGAGAAGCTTCTCTAACCAAAAGTGAGAGTAGCATTAGTATATGGGTATGGATGTTAAGAAAAGTGCTTACAGGGCAGTTTGGTGAGCATAATATATGCATTTAGCCAGACAAGAGCAGGCATTACACTCCTAGGGCTCATGACCTCCCCTGCCATAGGCTTTTGATTAGGTTTTCAGTACCAGGCATGTATGTATTCCCTCCCAGGGAGTGGGCCTCCAGTTCAACTAGCAAGCTGTTGGCTTCCCCCATAATATACATACCACTATTGTCCCCATTTTGTCATTTGGCCCGACTGGCCAAACCTGAGGCTTGCAGTGTCCACTGCTTTCATTGCTGATGACTTCTCTCTCCTATAGGGCTGCATGCAGCACAGATTATTTTCCAGCTTTCTGTTGGCTGTTCTAAAGGGAGGAGGTTTTCAGCTCAGCTCCAGCTTGATTTTTCAGTGACCTCACAGTCCAAGCATGTGGAGTTTTCAGCAATAGTGTCTTACCATCTATTTCTGGTGGGAAACCAAGAGCCTTCACAATGGCCTGTAATGTTTTGGGGACATCAGGAACCTCCCTGGCCAACAACTCAATGGAAGGTATCCCATTCCAGGCACTGAAATATTTCTAGTAACAGTCAAATGCTTCTGGGTGTGCCATTATTCAAAAAAGTAGGTTAAGCTGGGCGTGGTGGCACACGCCTTTAATCCCAGCACTCGGGAGGCAGAGGTAGGAGGATCGCCATGAGTTTGAGGCCACCTTGAGACTACAGAGTGAATTCCAGGTCAGCCTGAGCTAGAGTGAGACCCTACCTCGAAAAACCAAAAAGAATAAATAAATAAATAAATAAATAAAAATTTTTAAAAAGTAGGTTTGCATATGGCATATTCATAACATAATGAATTTTGATTAACTCTGCCCCACCCTTCTTATAGTAAGTCTCTTCCCAGGACCTCAGTTAGGCCATTGCACCCCTAGTAATCTGTTCATCTATTTAAATATATGGAATACCATCTCCTTAAGTCCTCCCCTCCCTTCCCTCCCTTAGAGCCCCTTTCTAGCTGACTGGCTCCTGATTTTTACTCCAACTCATGTATAACTGTAAACATTTGTGGCTAGGATCCACATATGAGAGAGATGTGATGTTTGGCTTTTTGGTCCTGGGTTAATTCACTTAGTATAATTCCTTTCAGATCCATCCATTACCCTGCAAATTTCATAATTTCATTTTTCTTTAATGCTGAATAGAACTCCATTGTATAAATGTACCACAGCTTCATTATTCACTTGTTAGTTGAGGGACATCTAGGCTGGTTCCATTTCCTAGCTGTTGTGAATAAAGCAGCAATAAACATGAATGTGCAAATATCTGTAAGGTAGTGAGAAGAGTTCTTAGGATATATGCCTAGGACTGATACAGGTGGGTCATGTGGTAAAAATATTTTTAGCTGTCTTAGGAACCTCCATATTGATTTCCACCATGGCTGTTCCAGTTTACATTCCCACCAACAGTGTAGAAGGGTTCCTCTTTTTCTGCATCCTCACCAGCATTTATTGTCTTTTTTTTTTTTTTTTGGAGAAAGACATAGAGAGAAACAGAGAGAGAGGGAGAGGAAGACAGATAGAGATGGGTGCGCTAGCAGCCTCTCAGCTGCTGCGAACGAAATCCAGATGCGTGCGCCCCCTTGTGGTCAAGTGCGGCATTGTGCCCTTGTGTCACTTTGCATCTGGCTAAACGTGGGACCTGGAGATTGGAACCGCTGGAGATTGGAACCAGCGTTCTTTAGGCTTAGGAGGCAGGAGCCTTAACTGCTAAGGCATCTCTCCAGCCCTGGCATTTGTGGTTTTTTTTTTTTTTTTTTTTTTTTTTTGATGATAGCCATTCTGATAGGAGTGAGATGGAATCTCAAAGTAGTTTTAATTTACATTTTTCTGATGACTAAGGTTGTAGAACACATTTTTAGATGTCTCTATTCCATCTGTATTTCTTTATTTGAGAACTCTATATTTAGTTCCATAGCCCATTTTTTAACTAGGTTGCTTGATTTCTTATTATTTAGTTTTTTGAGGTCTTTGTATAGCCTGAATATTAATCCTCTTTCAGATGTATAGCTGGCAAGAATTTTTTTTTCCATTCTTTAGGTTGCCTCTTTGCTCTATTCACAGTGTCCTTTGCTGTACAAAAGCTTTGTAATTTCATGAGGTCCCAGTGATTGATTAGTGGTTTTATTTCCTGAGCAACTGGGGTTGTATTCAGAAAGTCATGTCTATGGCAATATGTTCAAGTGTTTCCCCTACTTTTTCCTTGGGCAGTTTCAGAGTTTCAGGTCTGATATTGTTATAGGTGTATTTAAATAGTTTCTTTCATCTTGATTTAATTTTGGTAGTCATATAAATCAAGGAAATCATTTCTTTCAGATTGTCAAACTTAATGGAGTATATGTTCTTAAAGTATGCCCTTATGGTTTTCTGAATGTCTTTGTTATCTGTTGTAATGGTGCCTTTTTCATCTCTAGTTTTACTAATTTGTGTTTCTTCTCTCTTTCTTTTGGTCAGATTTTCTAAGGGTTTATCAATATTGTTTATCCTTCCAAAGAACCAACTCTTTGTTTCATTGATTCGTTGTATTATTTTATGTGTTTTTATTATGTTAATTTCTGCCCTAATCTTTATTATTTCTTCCTGTCTATTGATTTTTGGTTTGCCTTGTTCTTTTTTTTCCCCAACGGCTTAAGGTGAAGCTTTAAGTTGTTTACCTGTGACTTTTCTAATTTATTTATTTATTTATATTTATTTTAATTTTACATTCATATTGGTGTCTCTGGTAGCCTCCTTCTTGTACTCCCCCCTCCAAAGGGACCCTCATCAATGGGGAATGTGGGTCGTAAATTATGCGGGTAGCCAACAGTTATGGGGGAGAGGCAAAGTCTCTGTGCATAATGACCCAACTTGTGGCTCTAACACTCTTTCCACCCCTTCTCCTGTGAGTTTCCCTGAGCCACGTTGGGTTCATTTTAGTTCAACTTCAGTGATGAGGTCTTGGGAGCCTCTGGATATCTGGCTTAGTAGGAGTTGAATGTTATCTATGTTTACCTCCTTCAGCTTTGTTCTGGTGTCAGGTTCACCAAGAAAGCTGCACTCTTGCCCATTTCCCACATTACTCTATGGTTTCAGCTGGGGCCCTGGTGAGGTGTGATAGGTTGATCCTCCCTTCAGGTTTGGCGTCCATCTGAAAAAGAGAAGCAAATTCTCAACAGAGAGAGAAGTCAGCCCCAGATAGATGGGATGGTCTTTGTTATTTTAGACAGAATTTTATATGCGTAGGCCCTCTTCTAGCCCACAATTTGTGGGAGCTTGATATTGGAGAATGGGCTCATTTTTTGGACATGGTTTTGTCTTGTTTCTAAGTTCCAGCTATGAGTTCCATTCCACTGAGAGGATCCGTTAGCCAAATCAAGAGCAGTTGGTTACCCACCATGGCTGTGTGCTACTATTGCACTTGTTTGAGCATCACATCAGGTTATTTACTGCTGAGTAGCTTAGACTGTGAGTTGTTTGGACATTTTCCCCCAGTCGCTTGTGTAGCACCCTCTGGCACTAGACAAGCTAACTGTCTGGGGATTGTCTCTTCCAGATTCCAGCCAGGTCACTCCATGTTCCATCTCAATAGCATATGGTGTCTTTGGCAGTAGGGTCTTACCATTAACCTTTGGTTGGTCATCAAGAACTCTGACAGAAATCTGTCTTCTTTTGGAAAACCTTTTAGGTCTCTTGGATCAATAGCTCATTCTGAAAGTTAACTGCATGCTGGTACTGGGAGTTACAAGTCAGGGCCAAGGAAGATGAAGGAAGAAAAAGATAGGTAATATAAAAGAGAAAGAGAGCATAGGGAGGAGAGGGAGAGAGAGAAAGAGAGAGAGAGAGAGACAGGAAAAGATTAAGGTTGGTCTTCATGATGTTCTCTTCAGGTCCCTGTGGTTCAGGTGTTCCTTCTACAGGCCTGCTGAAGGATCAGTGTTTTAGCCTGTTGTTCAGAATATAGGATTTTATGGTACCATTTCCATTTGGGTCCCTATTTGTGTGCCCCCATCCTTACCCTCCCTCCCACCCTTACGCTCACCCCCACTCTAATTTATTAATCTAGGCACTTAAGGCTATAAATTTCCCTCTTAGGACTGCCTTCATTGTGTCTCAAAGATTAGGTATGTTGTGTTCTCATTATCATTTGATTCTATGAATTTTTGTTTTCCTTTTTGATTTCCCCAATGACACATTTACCATTTTGTAATGTACTCTTTAGTTTCCATGGTTTTGTGTATACTCTGTAGGTTTTCTAGTTTGAGTCATAGTTTAATCCCATTGTAATCATATAGAGTACAAGGAGTTATTTAAATTTTCATGTATTTGTTAAGATTTGCTTTGTATCCTAATATATGGTCTATTTTAGAGAATGTTCCATGCACTGCTGAGAAGAATGTATATTCTGCAGCATTTGGATGGAATGTTCTGTAGATATTTGTTAGGTCCATTTGTTATATGACATCATTTAATCCAGATGTCTCTCTATTTTTTGCCTGGATGATCTGTCAGTTGATGAGAATGGGATATTGAAGTCACCATCTACAATTGTGCTTGGTGTTATCTGTGACTGTAAGTCTAATAGTGTTTGATGAAATTGGTAGCACCCATGTTAGGTGCATACATGTTTAGAATTGTAATGTCCTCCTGTTCCTTTAATCAATATAAAAGTGACCTTCTTTATCTTTCCTAATCAATGTTGGTTTGACCTCTATCCTGTCAGTTTTATGGATAGCAACACCTGTTTGTTTTATAGGCCCATTTGCTTGAAATAACATTTTCCATGTTTTCACCCTAAGATAGAGTCTGTTTTTTTTTTTTTTAAATCTTTTATGGAGAGTTGAATTTCTAGGAGACAATAAACAGAAAGATCCTTCCTTTAATCCAATCATCAAGCCTATGATTTGTTTGGGGCATTGAGACCATTGATAATAAGAGTTATTGTTGAAAGGTATGTATTTAATCAAGCCATTCTTCTTGATTTATAGTAATTCCTATTTTTCCTTTACTCTCTTATATTAGCTATTATTTGAGTATGGTTTATTTTTTCCTATTTCTTCATGTGTGTGCTTTTGCCTTTTTCTTCAGCATGAATGATCCCTTCAAGTATTTTCTGTAGTGTTGGACAAGTGGTCATATATTCTTTTAGCCTGTTTTTGCTGTGGAATGTCCTTATTTCTCCATTAATTTGGATGGATAGCTTTGCTGGATAAAGTAATCTTGGTTGACAGTTGTTATCTTTCAGAACTAGGAATACATTATTCCAAGCCCTTCTGGCTTTTAAAATTTGTGTTGAGTAATCTGCTGTTATCCTGATAGGTGTGCCTTTTTAGGTGACTTGCTGTTTCTCTCTAACTGCTTTCAATATATTTTCTTTGGTTTGTGTGTTTAGTAGTTTAATTATAATATGGCAAGGAGAAGTTCTTTCCTGTTCTTTTTTTTCTGTTTAGTGTTCTAAAGGATTCCTATATCTTCATTGGCTTTTCTTTCCCAATTAGGAGGAAATTTTCATCTATGATTTTGTTGAAAACATGTACTATGCCTTTGGAGTGAAATTTGTCTCCTTCTACTATACCCTGAATTCTTATGTTTGATCTCATCATACTGTCCCAAATGTCTTGAAATTCCCATTCATAAATTCCTATTAATTTGTCTTTCTCTTTGGTGGACTGTATTAAATCTGCAACCTGATCTTCTGTTTAAATATTCTATTCTCCCCTTTCATCTATTCTATTGGTGAGACTTTATACAGAGTTTTTATTTGACTTACTGTGTTTTTCATTGCTACTATTTCTGACTGGTTTTTCTTCAGTATTTCTATTTCCTTACTCATGTCTTGTATTGACCTCCTTATTTCATTAAATTTCTTTCCTTTGTCTTTGATTCCTTGATTTCCTCTTTGATTTCTTTGAACATAGTTACAATCCTTCTTTTGAAATCTTTGTCAGACATTTCATCTAAATCATTTTCATTAGAGGTCACTTCTGATATGTAAATTTGGAGAGAGACACAAAGAGAGAGAGATAGGGAGAAGAAGAGGGAGACAGCTAGAGAATGGGCACACCAGCAGCCTCTCAGCCACTGTGAATGAACTCCAGATGCTGCGCCCCCTTGTGGGCAAGTGCGGTATTGCTCCCTTGCATCACTTTGTGTCTGGATAAACGTGGGACCTGGAGATTGGAACTGGTGTTCTTAGGCTTAGCAGGCAGGTGCCTTAACCACTAAGCCATCTATCTCTCCAGCCCAGATTTATAATTTTTGGTGGAATTATATTGTCTTGATTTTTTTGTGTTTCTTGTATTATAATGTAGGGAGTTTTGCATTTTGGGTTAATTTGATGCTTGGGTTTTCTAATTATCCACAGTTTCTTAGATAAATCTGATTTTACATATCTTCAGGGTAGGAGCTTAAGGGGCCAGGTTTGACTTTGATATTACATCCAGAGTAAAAGCAAAAGTGACCCTAGATGTTGGATTCACCTGCTATTCAAGTATTCTAATATGCTGGGTGGAGCAAAATATAGGCAAATTGTAGAATTCAACTGAGCAATATACACATTCCATCAAAACCAGCACGGACTATTTATGTAAGAGTGGGTATTTAAAAAACCTGATAATCTAACCAAGTCAAAGTCCCCAAGGGTGTGTGTTGCCCCACACCTTTAATCCTGTCAGCTGGGAGGCTGAGCTTTCTGGTCTGTAAAGGGATCCAGGTCAGCCTGGGGCCAAGTGAGACCCTATCCCCAACAATGACAGAAGAAGACAAAGGCATTATAAATCAGGAAGCTACAAAGGACAACCCCCAAATACAGCTTATCTAAGAATAGAAAAGCCAACCATCAATCAAATCTAACATATAACCTGCCCTGATGAGGAAGGTGTTATTAGTATTCCAATTCAGGCCTATGTACCAGGCTTTGTGGAAGGTACTGACCTGGTGTAAGTAGGCCCTCTTACCTTTTGGGGTGGCTTTGGTCTCAGCTACACTGTTTAACTGCTTGAGTCCCTCTTACCTGTGCTGTGGGCTAAGCTAGACTGGCTGCATCAGTAGGTCTGCTGCTCTGATTGCCTGTGCTGGATGTCGTGTAGCTGATTTCCCTTTTCTAGGTCTCCAGTGGTTGCCATTACTAGTGGTTAGGGGAAGGGAGGCTATGCAGGGTATCTGAAGTTTTACTGGAGCTGAATAGCTGTTCCTCATGATCTTCTTCCTCACTTGTTGGTAAGCTGGTCCCTGCCATCTTCTCCTTCAGGTGTCTTGACTTTGTAAGGAGATATGGCGTGAGTGGAAAATCCCTTCACCTGGCTTCTCCTGCAGCTCAGGCAGAGCCTGGCAGCCATGTGGACCAGTGCCACAGGAGCCAATTCTGGATGGTTCTGTGGTTGCTGGAAGCTCTCATCTCTCCTGATTTTTTGCTGAGGTTGATAATTCCCAGTAGAAGAATGTATTTTGCTGTTTTTCTGCTTATTTTCCCCCTAGGCTGCTTTGGCATGGCTACTATGCTGCCATTTTACCCAGAAGTCTAAATTTCTTCTTAATGACACCTCTTTTACTTTTCTGATTCATGATAATCTGTTTAACCAGTTATATCAACCCCCAAGCCTTGTAAAGCAGTGCTTCTCTGAACCTTTTCTGGTCATTATAAGTTCATGCTAGTTGATCTCAAATTCACCTGTGATTCAGTGAGATGGTAGGTTATATAATCAAAGACAAAATCATTAGAATGTGTATTTATACAAAGCATCCTATTAGCAAACAATAGGGAAAGTGGACTTCATGATAGAAAAGTAAGTGAATTGAAATAGAACACCTGAAGATTACTTTAACAAAAATATTTAAAACCTATATGAGGAAAACTTTGAGACACTCAAATATGCATAAAGTCACACATAAACAAATGGAAAGATACCATTTTCTTTTAAAAAATTTTAAAATCTATTTATTATGATTTATTGGAGACAGAGGAAGAGAGATAGAGGGAGGAAGAGAGAAAGAGGGAGAGAGAGGATGGGTGTGCCAGGGCCTCTAACCACTGCAAATGAACTCCAGATGCATGCACCACCATGAGCATCTGGCTTATGTGGGACCTGGAGAATTGAACCAGGGTCCTTAGGCTTCACAGGTAAGTGCCTTAACTGCTAAGCTATATCTCCAGCCCCCAGATACCATTTTCTTAACAAAAAGAACTGATTATCTTAAGTCTGAAAACCTTTCATATGCTAATGATAAATATAATGCTTGTCCAAATAAAAATACAAACAATTCTTTTTTTGAGTTACTAGTACAATTTTTATTTGGATTTGCAGGTTATCTTCATGGACTCTAGATTTAAATACACACACCCCCCCACACACACATATGTCATATGAAAACAGAGGGGCAATTTACAGGAGAAAGGATCAGGGAGTGGGAAACAAGGTGGGTAATTGGAGCAAAATGGACAAAATATTATGTTTTCTCTAATATGCAAAATCTAGATTTCCACACATATACATATATATGACATAAAATCAGAAGGAAGACCATTGGGGGGGGGGAGGAAAGAGATCATTTAGAGGGCAGGAGGAGGAATGGGGAAGGTAATGAGTGACAATATGAACAAGGTCTAATGATGTCTATGTGTGAACATGTCATAATGCAGCTTATTATTTTGTATACTAGATAAAACCATATTTGGAAAATCATAAGAAAGAATAACCAGGAGAACAGGTAAGTGATTGATATGTTAGGTTTTGAGATATTACTGAAAATAGGTCAGAAAGTTAAAAGTTAAAATGAAGTCATGGTATTATTTGAAGAAATGTGGGTGAATATGCTATGCTACTGATCTGCCAGGTAAGATGTGCCCAGTGATACAATAATGGTGTGGCTGTTATTAGAATAATCAAACATTTTCTGATTAGATTTGAGGTCTGTAAGAGGGAATTCATGTCTGGTAGTGTAATCCTGATTAAATGCCCATGGATGGGGTTGTCATAGGTTCTAATGGAGAAACTATTGCTATGGTTTTATTAAATGGACATGATATGTCTGTTAAATTGTCTTTTTTTAAAAAAAAGTTTTTAGAGCCGGGCGTGGTGGCACACGCCTTTAATCCCAGCACTCGGGAGGCAGAGGTAGGAGGATTGCCGAGAGTTCGAGGCCACCCTGAGACTACATAGTTAATTCCAGGTCAGCCTGGACCAGAGTGAGACCCTACCTCAAAAAAAAAAAACCAAAAAACAAAAACAAACAAACAAACAAACAAACAAACAAACAAAAAAATCAAAAAAAAAGTTTTTATTTTTTATTTGAGAGACAGAAAGACACACACACACGGGGGGGGGAGAGGGAGAGAGAGAGGGAGAGAGAGAGAATGAGAGAGGAAGAGAGAGAGAGAGAGAATGGGTGCACCAGGGCCTCTAGCCACTGCATGCATGTGCCACCTTGTGCACCTGACTTACATGGGTCCTGGTGAATTGAACCTGCATCCTTTGGCTTTGCAGGCAAGTGCCTTAACCACCAAGCCATCTCTCCAGTCCCAAATTGTCTTTTAAATACTTATGTTTATTTATGCTGTACATTAGTGTTGCTGATAGCTTTGTCACAGAAGCTTCTTTTTACAGGAGCTTCTCATTACTGCAGAGATGAAAAACAACCACTGGTCAAAGTTATGAGAATAAGTTATTGTTTGAGGGCTCAACCCTAAATGGGACATCTAAATTACCTCCTCAGAAGTTCAGTGAACATCGGGAGAGAGAGGTTGGAAAGTAGGTAAGAGCCAGAGTTAGGGGTGGAGTATGGTGGAACACTATCTTCAGGGGATGGCATGACTATTGCACTCTTTTAAAACTATTTATTTATTTATTTATTTATTTATTTATTTATTTGTTTGAGAGAAATAGGCCGAGAGAGAGAGAGAGAGAAAGTGGGCATGCCAGGGCCTCTAGCCACTGCAAATGAACTCCAGAAGCATGTGCCAATTTGTGCATCTGACTTATGTAGGTACTGGGGAATTTTTTTAATTATTATTTTTTTATTGACAACTTCTATACTTACATACAAAATGATATTTCCCTCCCCTCCCCCCACGTACTGGGGAATTTGAATCTAGGTTCTTAGGCTTTGCAGGCAAGCGCCTTAACCACTAAGTCATCTCCAGCCCAACTGGTCCACACTCTTTTTTTTTTTTTTTTTTGGTTTTTCAAGGTAGAGTCTCACTTTGGCCCAGGCTGACCTGAAATTCACTATGTAGTCTCAGGGTGGCCTTGAATTCACAGTGATCCTCCTACCTCTGCCTCCCAAGTGCTGGGATTAAAGGTGTGCACCACAACGCCCAGCTCCAACTGGTCCACTCTTGAACACTCAGTAGATGCAATTACCTGCACAAGACCTGCACAAGATGGTCCCATCAGCATTCCTTCACAGAGTGAGGAGGAGCTCCCGAGGTCCCACCCTCCCTGGTAATGTATAGGCAGTTAATGGTCTCTGGGGAAGTGAGAGACATTTTCTTTAATTGTAGAGCTGCTGGTAACTGTAAATAACCCCAACCCATGGTTTTGTTAGCAACCTTAATTAAACACATTAGGTTGCAAAAAAAATTATCATGAAAGGAGGCTGACTAGTTGGAAAGAGAAAAGGGATCCTTGGGAGTGGAAGGGAGATAAGAGAGGGTCCATGAGGGTGTGTGTGTGTGATAAGATCAAAATGTACATGTGTGAAATGTCTCATTAAATAAATTTTTATGTATAATAAATGTATACTAATAAAAGTTCTATAAAAAGGAAAAATATGTGGGAAGTACCTTCATAATTTGTTAGAATTGCTTTCCACAAGGGTTAGAAGAAGCCAGGCATGATAGCTCATGCCTATAATCTCAGAACTTCAGAAGCTGAGTTAGAGGCAGAAAGATTGAGTTCAAAGACAGTCTGTCTAGGCTACATAGTAAGACCCTGTCTCAAAACAAAACAAAACAAAACAAAACAAAACAAAGCCCAAAACAACAACACAAAACTTTAGAAGAAATATGGAAATAACAGGTATATTTGCACAAGATAAAATGATTCTTAATGCAACAAATAGTAAGATAACTAAAGCTAACAATACTGGAAAAGATATTTCAAATTATATCACAAAGGGTTAATACTGTTACTATGAAAAGCTTTTAAAATTTTAGAATAAAAATGTTAATAAACTTATAGAAAAATTGTTACAAGGGATTTTGTCCCTAGTAAAGTAAAAGGTGTCCAATCTTTCAGATAAAAGAAATTAAAAGTAAATTATTTGGACATCCATTTTCTCAGTCATCAGGATGGCAATTATTGGAGAATTTGATATATACTTTGTTGTTGCACCAGAATGTAGAAAATTTTTCAGTTCAGTGGAGAATGATGATGTAAACATGTAACAAAGTTCTATTTGTATTTTCTCTTTAACTTATCCACCTTATTTCTAGGAATTCACCTCAAATATGTTGATGTTGCAAATATGTGTACACATGATGCTTTTCATTGTATTAATATTTGTCACAGAAATAGACCTAAAAAGACTAAATATCAGTGGAAATGAAATAGCTGAATAAACTATCGTGTATCCACATAATGGAGCACTGTGTTCCTATAGAAAACATCAATGTTTATATCCATGCACTGTTTTGAAGTGCTTTCTAGAATAGATTATTAAGTAAAACAATCAAGGAGAAAACTACATGTTATGATTACTTTTTTTTTGGAGAGAGACACAGAGAGAGACAGAGAGAGAGAGAGAAGAAGAGGAAGACAGAGATGGGCACCCCAGCAGCCTCTCAGCTGCTGTGAATGAAATCCAGAAGTGTGCACCCCCTTGTGGTCAACTCAGCATTGTGCCCTTGCGTCACTTTGCATCTGTCTAAACTTGGGACCTGGAGATTGGAACTGCTGGAGATTGGAGCCAGCATTCTTTAGGTTTAGAAGGCAGGTGCTTTAACTGCCAAGCCATTTCTCCAGCCCATGGTTACTTTTTTTAAGGGAATTTTTTTGACATGTTTAGAAAAATGAAAGGGTAACCCAAAACTGAAAAGACAAAGTTATTTACACAGAAGCCTTTCTCAATCAGTTGGGACTGGATTATTTTTTGTTATAGTAGGGTGCATGGTAGCAACTGCTGTTTCTGTTTACTGTTGCCAGAACCACCAGCTGTGAAAAATGGGCACTACCAAATGTCCCCTAGGAGGCAGAGTTGTCCTTTTTTAAATATTACTAAAGACTGTGGAGGGAGGAAATGGAAGCTAGAGTTCTGGACATAATTTTTTTTGTACTGGAACTAAATAAATATTTTATGTATTATTTAATATTAACCCTTCCACACAGTTTCTAAAAGTTGCAAGCAAAATGAAAGTACTTGAGTAGGTGAGTTAATCACAGAAAAGGATCATTTCAAGTGACTTTAATAATAATCATTAGTGAGTATATGCTAAGTTGAAAAATGGCAAGGAAGTATTAATGTTTTCTTTACTTATTACTGCTATTACTAATAACACTAATATTGTTTTTAGGAACTAATGCAAATGAGCAATTATGTTACTGCTGCTGGAAGTCAATATTTTTAGAATAAGAGATGTATAGAAGTAAAACAAAAAATAAGTGAAAATAACTCATTCCAAACTGGGCTGGAAACAGTAACATGAATCCATGATGCAGTTCTCTTAAAACAAGTGTTGCCTACCTCTTTCTGTTGAAAAATCCTTGACGGAATGCTGCCTAGTCCCCAAGATGTGATCTCTAAAATAATTTTCTCTCATGAGGAGGAAAATAGAGATTCTTGCAGAAATACGTATTACTATATCTAAGTCAAAAATGTATAGAAAGAATCTTATACCAAAGAAGGAAATTACCAAGTGCCACAATAAATAATGACAAAAAGAAAAAATGGCAAATGGAATAGTTAACCCAGAAAAGGAGATGCACTGGATTAGGCATACCAAATATGTTAAATTCCATGAATTTATAGTGATACTTAAACTCAAAAATCATTCATTTCCTTTGGATAATGTGACAAATCAACTTGGGTTCTGAATCTTGGTACATAAAGGAAGCATAACAAAAACTTATTCTGGGGGTGGGGAAATGGCTTAGTGGTTAAGGTGTTTGCCTGTGAAGCCTAAGGACCCTGGTTTGATTCCCCAAGACCCATGTAAACCAGATGCACAAGGGGGCACAAGCGTCTGGAGTTTGCAGTGGCTGGGGTCCCTGGTGTACCCATTCTCTCTTTCTCTTTGCCTCTTCTTCTCTCAAATAAATATTAAAAAACAACAAACAAACAAAATTTATTCTGTCATTCCATGAGAAAACCCTTAGGGTAGCCATATAGGAAGTAAGGAAGCATTTTTGCTTATTGAAATATGCCACTAATAAATAAAGAGACATAGAGAAAAATCATCATTTGATAATTAATAAAAGACTAGATCAGGCATTAAGACTTTAAAAACAATTTTATTTATTTATTTGCAAGCAGAGAAAGAGATAGAAGAGAGGCAGACAGAGAGAGAATGGGCATGCCAGGGCCTCTAGCCACTGTAAACAAACTCCAGATCCCTTGTGCATGGATCCTAGAGAATCAAACTGGGCTCCTTTGGCTTCGCAGGCAAATGCCTTAACTGCTAAGCCATTTTTCCAGCCCCACCTTAAGACATTTTAATAAAAGAATCAAACCAACAATACCTAAACTCACAAAAGGGTGTAGCAGACAGCTTCACGTGCCTGGATGGTCTTCCAACCAAGTACAAGTTATAGGAGGAAGGGATTTATTGAAGCTTACAGATTCAGGGGAAGTCCCATAATGGCTGAAGAAGCTGGCCCACTTTCAAAGGCCCAAGCAGAGAGAAAAGCCACCGCCAACACACAAGCACTTTCCTGGAGCCCCAGGCAAAGCTCAAGCACTTTGCATATCTTTAAATCCTTTATTTTTATTTATTTGACAGAGAAAGAGAGAGTGAGTGTGTGTGTGTGTGTGTGTGTGTGTGTGTGTGTGTGAGAAAGAGAGAGAGAGAGAGACAGAGAGAGAGAGAGAGAGAATGGGCATGCCAGGTCCTCTAGCCACTGCATATGAACTCCAGACGTGTATGCCCCCTTGTGCATCTGGCTAACGTGGGTTCTAGGGAATCCAACCTGGGTCCTTTGGCTTTGCAGGCAAATGCCTTAACTGCTAAGCCATCCCTCCAGCCCCACTTTGCATACCTTTAGACTAGAATTTCCCAAACATACCCTAGGGCTGACCCTAGGATCTCCCCACAGTGACACCTCCTCTGGCCAGGTGGCTGGAGATCTAAATTACAAGCTTTAAGAAATTCCTGAATGTAGTGAGGAACATCCATTCAAACTACCACAAAGGGAAACCTCTAGACTTTCTGTACTTCCTAAGAGGAAGTATGTAAAATCAGCAGTGAAACATTTTGCCAAAATATTGACCTGTGTGTGAAGCTGCCTCTGTATCCTTCTATCCTTTTATAAAGGAAGCACAGGGGAAAGAATAATATGCTGACAGACACTGCAGGGATTTACTCAGCAACCTCCAGAATGTATGGAAAACTGCATAGAAACCATCATTTTATTTCTTTAAAAAAAAAAAAAAGAGGTAGTAGTAATGTATAAAATAAGAGACTTCAAAAACTTGCCAAGCAAACGTAACCTGTGGACCTAGTTTGATTCCTAACAAATTAGCTCCAAAGATGGAGACAAACTAACTCCAAAGAGTACAGAAAGGAAACCGTAGATATTTGATAATACTACATTTTTTAGTATTTAAACACTATTTTAAAAAATGTTTTATTTATATTTATTTATTTGAGAGAGAGAAAGAGAGAGAAAGAGGATGGGCATGCCAGGGCCTCCAGCCATTGCAAATGAGCTCCAGGTGCATGCTCCACTTATGCATCTCGCTTACATTGGTCCTGGGGAATTGAGCCTGGGTCCTTTGGCTTTTCAGGCAAGTGCCTTAACCACTAAGCCATCTCTCCAGCCCATAAACACTATTTAAAAAAAAATAAGAATGCTGTTTTTTTTTTTTTATAAAAATTTGTTTCTCATGTTACATTTATTTATTTATTTGAATATTAATTTTTTTGAGGTAGGGAGATGTTAGGGTCCCTCCTAGGGCCATCCCAGGAGGGGATTCAGGGTCTCTGTCGGGCAGGGGGTGAGAGGCGTGGAGTCACAACACAGACTCCCGGAGTCAGGTGAAAGCAGACAGAGGGTGAGCTGCTGCAGACTCATTTATTCAAGAAGTGTAGGGTTTTTTAAGGGTTTGGCTGGCCAATCCTTGTATGGGGTGGTTCCCTTCTTGTGACCAATGACAGCCTGTCTCTGGGCAGATCATCTCGCAGAAGGTTGCTTGCAGGCATGGGGCTATAGCTGTTGTCATGCCAGGTCTGTGCAGGATGCCACATCCACAGAAGCCACTTCCTGGTTCCTACTAGCAGGCGGCCTGGCTAAGGCCAGACCTGCACTGTGCCATACAGGGTTTCACTCTAGCTCAGGCTGACCTGGAATTCACCATGTAGTCTTTTTTTTTTAATTGCCAACTTCTATACTTACATACAAAAAATGCATGATATTTCCCTCCCCTCCCCCATCCCCTTTAGAACTCCAATCGCCATCATATCCCCTCTCTCTCTCCATTAGTCTCTCTTTTAATTTGATGTTATCATCTTTTTCTTCTATTTTGAGGGTCTTGCGGAGGTATTTCTAGGCACTGCAAGGTCATGGATATTGAGGCCAATTTCTGTCTGGGCAGTTGCTTTGTAAGAAGTCATACCCTTCCTTTGGCTCTTCCATTCTATCTGCACCCTCTTCTGCAATGGCCCCTGAGCCTTGGAGGGTGTGACAGAGGTGTTTCAGTGCTGAGCACTCCTCCATCCCTTCTTCTCAGCACTATGTTGCCTTTTGGGTCATCCCAGTGGTCATTGCCATCTGAAAAGAGAAGCTTCTCTAACCAGAAGAGAGAGTAGCATTAATATGTGCATATGAACATTAAGTGTAGTGCTTTCAGGGCAGCTTGGTGGGAATAATATATACAATTTGAGTAGTCTTCCTTTATATGGGCTCTGAAACAGCCTAAATAACATTGGAATTGTGTAATTTAAAAATATTTAGTAGAAGTCTCACCAAAAATATTTAGGTCTAGTGCTCTTTATAGAGTAGTTCTTTCATTTTATTTAATTTTTGATGTAGTGATCCGTTTCAAGTTTTCTCTTCATTCTTTTTTATAGTTGTGTCAAATTAAAATCTACTAGAAAAAAAATCCATTTTATCTACGTTTTATGTTATTTAATTTAAAAAACTTTTATACAGTTTCTCATAAGGCCATTTTAATTCAAGAATATATTGTATCTTGGGCTGGGGAGAGGGAGAAAGGCACTTGCTTACAAAGCCTGCTGGTCTGGATTTGATTCTTCACTACCTACATAAATCCACTCATGTGTCTGGACATCAATTGCAGCAGCAAGAGGCCCTAGCCTGCCCATATACTCTCTCTCCTCTAAAATGTATCAATATAAATAAAAACGAATAGAATGTATTTTGACAATATTTTCCCTCCAAACTCCATCTTTATACTATTGATTCCTTCCACTAGACTGCTTTGTTTGTAGTTGTGCAAAGTATTCATTTAAGATGAAAAATGTTATTTATGTGATTACTTGGAGTCTGCTGCTTCATGGCATCAGTTTGGGGTGAGTGAGTTTTTGTTTCTTCCTGGTTACCACCTGCAGTTAGTAATGGGTCCGATTCATTCATTTATCAGTACTTCTTGCTGAAATAATTCTTTTTGGATTCCTACTTCTTTATCTTTCAAAATTCACTTTTCATTTTTTTTGAGAGAGAGAAAGAGAGAGAGGAAGAGGAAGACAGATAGAAATGGGCACGCCAGCAGCCTCTCAGCTGCTGTGAACAAAATCCAGATGCGTGTCCCCCCTTGTGGTCAAGTGCGGCATTGCGCCCTTGCGTCACTGCATCTGGCTAAACGTGGGTCCTGGAGATTGGAATGGCTGGAGATTGGAACCAGCGTTCTTAGGCTTAGGAGGCAGGTACCTTAACCGCTAAGCCATATCTCCAGCCCTCACTTTTCATTTTTGAAACATGATAACCCTAAATATAATCTTCAGGCACTTCCCTGCTTACAAGACAAGACATGGCAACTGCCTCCAATGCTAACTTCTGCTTCAAGTTTTCCGCAGCATGCTGATATTCCACACTGCACCTTGCTATCACTCACCCACTTGTTTTCATATGGTTTGTTTTGTTTTCCTAAATTTTAAGTCGAAGCTGGGTGTGGTGGTGCAGGCCTTTAATCCCAACACTCTGAGGTTGTGGTGAATCCCCATGAGTTCTAGGCCACCCTGAGACTACATAGTGAATTCAAGGTCAGCCTGGGCTAGAGAGTGAGACCATACCTTGAAAAACCAAAGAAAAAAATTAAAAATATGAGACCTGGCATTTATTGATTTAAACTGTAAATGTTTCCAAGCTTACCTTACTCTCTTCTCTTGCAAACCTGTTGAACAACCTGTAATGAATATTATTATTGACTTTCAATACTGCTGATCTGACAGGTTTAGAGACAGTATGTAATCTCACATCTAACTCACTTATGGCTGCAAAAGGATGGATACACACATTCTTTGTTTCCTTTAGTGATTCATTAAAGTAATTTATAAGCTAGAACAGGAGTAATAAAATCATGAAAGCAGATGTCGGAAAAGTATTTTTGAAAATTAGTATTTTTTTCTTTCAATAATTGGCTGTCAAAAATGTCATTCCATACAGAAAACTTGTATATCTTTCTTTCTATTGACAGAGGTTAAATCTTCCAGTGTACAATGAAAGTGTTATTTATGTCTTATTTAAAACCTAATAACTGATAATGTCTAGTTTCCATTATCTACATGGAAAAAAACTGTTTTTTAAAAATACTTTTATTTATTTATTTGTAAGCAGAGAGAAATAGAAGAGAGACAGAGAGAATGGGCATGCCAGGGATTCTAGCCACTGTAAATGGACTCCAGATGCATGTGCCACTTTGTGCATCTGGCTTCTACGTGGGTTCTGGGAAATCGAACTTGAGTTGATAGGCTTTGCAAGCAAGCATTTTAACAGCTGAGCCATCTCTCCAGCCCGGAAGAAACTGTTGTTAACAAAAATTATATCTCACTATGTCTAAATTCTAATTTTCCATCGATCAAACAGTTTGACTAATTGTTGTAAGTTGCTTATAGCATTTGTTAGCCAAGAAATGACCATTGGGATGACCCAAAAGGCAACATAGTGCTGAGAAGAAGGGATGGAGGAGTGCCCAGCACTGAAACACCTCTGTCACACCCTCCAAGGCTCAGGGACCATTGCGGAAGAGGGGGCGGATAGAATGGAAGAGCCAAAGGAAGGGTATGAGTCCTTACAATGCAACTGCCCAGACAGAAATTGGCCTCGATATCCATGACCTTGCAGTGCCTAGCAATACCTCCGCAAGACCCTCAAAATAGAAGAAAAAGATGATGACATCAAATTAAAAGAGAGACTAATGGAGAGAGGGAGGGGATATGATGGAGATTGGAGTTCTAAAGTGGAATGGGGGAGGAGAGGGAAATATCAGGTCAGTTTTTTGTATGTAAGTATAGAAGTTGTCAATAAAAAAATAATAATTAAAAAACATGCAAATATAGCAAAGCCTTTCCTTTTTCTTAGTATGTCCTACTTATTTGCTTCCTTATTCCTGTGAAAACACTGAATACTAAGGAATAGAATATTAATATGATTATTTTAATATTTTTGCATGCTCATTACAAATATTTTCCAGTATGTAGAAGGGGTCCAATAAAAATATATTGGGCTCAAATGGCTTATAGTTTGGGGGTTGAGAAATTCTGATTTAAATAATGATGTGTGTGTGTGTGTGTGTGTGTGTGTGTCTAGAACCTGTCAGAGGGCCTCTGGGAATGATTTTCTTGTTATCATAAAAATAGTACAGGAGCTGGAGAGAGATGGCTTAGCGGTTAAGGTGCCTGCCTGCCAAAACCTAAGAACGCCTATTGTATTCTCCAGGTCCCACATTTAGCCAGACATAGTGATGCAAGGGTGCAATGCCACATTTGTCCACAAGGAGACACACACATCTGGAATTCATTTGCAGCAGGTGAGAGGCTGCTGGTGCGCCCATTCTCTCGCTCTCTCTCTCTCAAAAAAAAAAAATGCATACAGGAAGATACTGCTTCTTGTTCTTCTGTATATTGTCTACTTTGAAAATGATACAGGAAACTTTGCCAGTCTCCTGTGACTTAGGAACTTGGTTTTATAAGTCACAGTTCTCTAGAGAAACAGAACCACTAAGGTAGCTCTGTCTCTAGTCACAGCTATCATAGACATATACTGAGATATTGGCTCTTATGCTTTTGAAGGATGAGAAGTCCCAGATCATTTCCTCTGTAAGCTACAGACCAGGAAGGCTGGTGGTATAGTTTGAAGACTTCCAGTTACTTTCCAAGTTGAAAGGCCTGTCAATCAGGAGCTACAAGGGGGCAAGATTGATTTTTCCTGCTCAGCAGAGAGGGAGAAGGAAAGACAGGAGAATTAGAGAGGGGTATGGAAGAGAGGGAAGAAGAAAACAGGAAGAAAGGGAAAGAGAGAGAGAAAGGGAAGCATAGAGGAAGAGGGGAAGGGGAAAGAAGAGAGGAAGAGTAGGAGAAAGTTACAGAGGGGAGAGGGAGGTAAGGAATGGGTAGAGAATGGGAAGATAGTTAGGAGATGGAGATATGGGGAAAGGAGCAAATCTTTCATTCTATTGCCTCTTCTTTGCATTCAGGGCCTCAGTGGATTGCACAAGACTCTCCCACATTGCGAGGACAGTGTGCTTTATTTGATTGTCAGTCTTTTTTATATACACTTTCATAGATATGCTACAAAGGAATGTACGACAAGATGTCTATGAGTATTCTATGATATAGTCAAGGGAGCAAAGTTATCTATCACCAGTCAGTCCTTTGTCAGCATGGCATTCATGCGTGCCTTTCCTTACATCATATTTAAAGTCCAAGTAAAATGATAACAAAGTCACTATCCTGCTCAACACCATGTAATTGTACCGTAATAATTGCACCATGTAATTGTACTGAAAATGACTATGTGTTGTTAGTCTTCTTAGGCTCCATAGCAAAGCACCTTAGACAAGGCAATTATCAACAGTAGAAATGAATTGCTCACAGTTTTAAAGTCTGGAGAGTCCATGATGAAGCAAGAGCAGATGTGGTGCCTGCCGAGGGCTCACTCTGCTTCAACCATGTCAGATATGTCAGAACATGGCAGCAAGGATGAATGCATGTTCTCGTATGGTGGAAGGAAGCACAAGAACTCCCTGAGTCCTCTTTCATGAGGACATGAATCCCATCACGAGGCTGGAGGCCTCATGAATTAATCACTTCCTACACTGGTACTAGATGCTAACTTATGACTTTAGGGGCAGGTGTCATCAATATTCAGACCATAGTACCGTCCCTGAAAGAGGAGGTCAGGTATTTGAGTTTTTCTTACTCTTCTTGATATGTATGATGGAATGTCAACAGGCTCAGTCTTGTGCAGGAAACCATAGGTGCTGGGTATTCATGAGTGTGAAGGCTATGTAGTCCATACGACAACATTCCATAGAATTCCTCTCCATCCTCCAGTTCTTACATTCTTTTTGCTCCCTGTTCTGCAATGTTCCCTGAGCCATGGAGGGGTGATAAAAATGTTCCATTTAGGTCTGAGCACATACTAGTTATTTATTGTCAGCACATTCACCAACTATGCATCTCTACATTAATCTATGCCCACTGTAAAAAGAAAATTCTGTGGCCCAGGTGGAGAACAGCACTAATCTATATAAACATTAGAAGGAAGTTTGAATACCTGTGCATTTCACATAGCAACAGTAGTAGCTTCCCTCTTCTTGGGGGGTGTATGACTTTCCAGCCAAGGTTTTTCTTTCTTTCTTTCTTTTTTTTTTTTCTGGTTTTTTGAGGTAGGGTCTCACTCTAGCCTAGGATGACCTGTAATTCATTCTGTAGTATCAGGGTGGCCTTGAACTCATGGTGATCTTCCCACCTCTGCCTCCCAAGTGTTGGGATTAAAGGCCTGCACCACCATTCCCAGCTCAGCCAAGGTTTTTGACCAGGTTTATAGTATCAGGCATGGATTCTTTCCTATGGAATGTACTTAGACTCCAATAAAAAGTTGGTTCTTTAACCCATAACAGCCATGCCACTATAGCACCAGTGGGGTATATCTTGCCTGGCAGTTGGTTGTGGAGAACATGGGATCCACAGCTGGGTAAGACTGTTAATGACTTTTCTTCCTCAGCAGCCTGCATAACATCTTCTGGCACTATGAAAGCTAGCTACTAGGGAGGAAGCTTCTAGCTCAGTTCCAGCTTGATTTCTCAGTCCTGCAAGATAAGTGTGTGGTGTCTTCAGCAATAAAGACTTCCCACTTGTCAGGTGTGGTGGCATATGCCTTTAATCCCAGCACTCAGGAGGCAGAGGTAGGAGGATTGCCATGAGTCTGAGGCCACCCTGAGAATACAGAATGAATTCCAGGTCAGCCTGGGCTAGAGTGAGACCCTACCTTGAAAAACAAAAAACAAAACAAAGGTCTGCAGAGATGGCTTAGTGGTTAAGGCACCTGCCTGCCAAGCTTAAGAACTCAGGTCCCATGTTTAGCCAGATGCAAAAAGTGATGCAAGGGCACAATGCTGTGCTTGCCCACAGGGGATGCACGTGTCTGGCATGAATTCACAGTGGTTGAAATGGCCCTGGTGCACCCATTCTCTCTCTCTGCCTCTTCTCTCTCTCTCTCTGTTTTTCTCTGTCTCTCTGTCTCTCTTTCTCTCAAAAAAAAAAAAAAAAAAAAACCCAAGCAAACAAAGCAAAAACAAACAAACAAAAAAGACTTCCCACTTAATTTTTGTGGGCAACAAGAACAAGGGTTCTAGCCTATGTTGTGTTAGGGGTATCTATGGCTTCCCCAAGCAACAACTCATAGGGAGGTATCTCATCCCTGGCACTGGGATGTTTTATTATTATTTTATGGCTTCTAGAAGCAGCATTATCCCCTCACCATTGTTTAGAGTCTTTAAAAATTGTAGTTTTAATTAGTTTATAAGGTAGTAGGTTTCCATATGGCTTTTCCATATATCTTCGGTTTTAGTAAATCTTCCCTCCTGTCCTCACCTTTCCCCATTCTCCACTTTTATCCTAACTTAACCTCCCCACTATTTCTCCCTCTACTTTTATATTACACGTGTTCTACTATCGCATCCAAACCTCTTTCCCCTCCATGGCTTCTCTCTAGCTTCCTTGCCTCTACCACTTTAACACACAAATCTAAAAATTTGAAGCTTGGATTCACATGAGAGAGAACATGTGCTATTTGTCTTTCTGAGCCTGGGTTACCTCACTCAGTATAATATTTCTTTAGATGCATTTTCTATTTTAATTTTAATTATTAGAGATAGGCAGTTAGAGAGAGAAAGGGGGGAGAGAGAGAGAGAGCGAGTATGGGTGTACCAGGACCTCCAGCCTCTGCAAAAAAACAAAAACAAACTCCAGACACATGCAACACCTTGTGCATCTGGCTTACATGGGTCCTGGGGAATCAAACCTGGGTCCTTTGGCTTTGCAGGCAAGAGCCTTAACTGTTAAGCCATCTCTCTAGTTCTCAATTATAATATACACATATTTAAAAATATTTTATTCTTTTTTTTCTTTATTAGAGACAGAGAGAAGAAGAGAGGTGGAGGGGGAGAGAGAGAGAGAGAGAGAATGGGCATGCCAGGGCCTCTAGCCACTGCAAATGAACTCCAGATGCATGTGGCACCATGTGCATCTGGCTTACGTGGGACCCAGAGAATCGAACTGGGGTCCTTAGGCTTCACAGGCATGCGCCTTAACTGCTAAGCCATCTATCTCTCCAGCCCTCAATATAATATTTTTTAGTTCTATACATTTTTTTTGTAAATTTCAGTTTTTTTAACAGTTTAATAAAATTCCATTGTATGTATGTACCACATTGTCATTATCCATTCATCAGTTGATGGACATCTAGGTTGATTTCATTTCCTAACTAGTGTGAATAGCAGTGAACTAGCAGTGAACATGGATGTGCAAGTATCTCTATAGAACTGTAGAATCATTTGGTTACATGCCTAGGAGTGGTGTAACTGGGTCATATGGTAGATCTAGTTTTAGTTTTTGAGAAAACTCCACACTGATTTCCACAGTGGTGTCGCCAGTGTGTACTTCCATCAACGGTGAGTCAGGGTCCCCTTTCCCTACATCCTTACAAACATTTCTTGTCATTTGTTTTCTTGATGCTAGTCCTTCTGACTAAAGTGACATTGAATCTCAAAGTTGTTTTAATTTGTATTTTCCTGATGGATAAGGATGTTAAATATTTAAGAAAGTATTTATTAGCCATTTGTATTTTTTCAGAACAGAGAGTTCAGATCCCAAGCTCATGGTTTTTTTTTTTTTTTTTTTGATTGGGTTGTTTGTCCTTTTGATGTTTAGTTTTTCTTTTCTTTTCTTTTCTTTTCTTTTCTTTTCTTTTCTTTTCTTTTCTTTTCTTTTCTTTTCTTTTTTCAGGAAGGGTCTCACTCTAGTGCAGGTTGACCTGGAATTCACTATGTAGTCTCAAGGTGGCCTTGAACTCACAGTGATCCTCCTACCTATGTTTTGCAGTCAGGTTCACATTGCTGCCAGAAAACACTTGACCAAGAGCCATCTTATGGGAAAATGGTTTAGTTTGGCTTACAGGCTCTAGGGGAAGCTCCATGATGGCATGTGAAAATGATGGCACAAGCAGAGGGTGGACATCACCTCCTGATCCACATCAGGTGGACAATAGCAACAGCAGAGTGTGCCAAACACTGGCAAGGGGAAACTGGCTATAATACCCATAAGCCTGCCCACAACAATACACTACCTCCAGGAGGCGTTAATTCCCAAATCTCCATCAGCTGGGAACCTAGCATTCACAACACCTAAATTTATGGGGGACACCTGAATCAAACCACCACACTCTGCTTCCTGAGTGCTGGTATTGAAGGCATGCACTACCATGCTCAGCTGATGTTTAGTGTTTTGATGTCATTAATATACCCTATATATGAATCATCTCTCAAGTGAATGGCTGGAAAATATCTCTCCTATTCTGTAGGCTGTGTCTTCACTTGACTGACAATTTCTTTTGCTGTACAAAAGCTTTTTAATTTCATGAGGTCCTATTTGTTGATTATTGGCATTATTTTCTGGAGTCATATCCAGAAAATCCTTACCTATGTCTATATCTTGTAGTGTACTCCATATGTTTTCCTTTAGCAGTTTCTAATTTACATTTCATATGTTCTACCAAGCTGTTGTTCTTTAGATGATATTAAAAAGCTTAGCTTTTTAATATCATCTAAAATAATTAAGCCTTTGATATAAAAGGGAGCCGATATGTGGTGGCTTGAATCAGATGTTCTCCATAAACTCATGTGTTTTGAATGCTTGGTTCCCAGGGGGTGGCAACTTGGAGGTGGAGTCTTGCTGGAGGAGGTATATGGTTGGGGGCCAGCTTAGGGGTGTTATAGCCAGCTCCCCGTTCTTAGAGCTTGGCTCACTCTCCTGCTGCTGTCCAGCCTCTGATCATACCATGCTTTCCCCTGCCATCATGAAGTTTCCCCTTAAGACTGTAAACCACAATTAAAAAACAAACAAACAAACACTTTGCCTCCCATCACCTGCTCAAAGAATGGGTAAAGCACCTAGCAATGAGAAGGTAACTACAATACCATTCTTTGAGTCATTACAGATTATTTTCACATAGCTTAGGCTCCTGACTTGCCTGTTGACACCTAGACAGGAGAGCTGTTTAACCTTCCGCCTTAAACCTGCAGTGAAGTCGTAGCACTTTGAGCTGAGATGATTCATGGAATTTACGAGTCTCATGGATTCATGGAGTCAGGACATTTTATCCTGCAGAAATTTTATATTCCATCTATTTAGACTGTGATAGGTCCAACATATTATCTTGTATTATACAATTAGATAATTTGAGGCAATTGAGGGCAATAAATTCCAAAAATATGTCAGACTCTTCTGAACACTTACTTGGACAATAAAAAGAACAACTGAGCCAGGTGTGGTGGCACCAGCACTCAGGAGGCAGAGGTAGGTGGATCACTTTGAGTTCGAGGCCACCCTGAGACTACATAGTGAATTTCAGGTCAGCCTAGACTAGAGGGAGACTCTACCTTGAATGAACAAAACAAAACAAACAACAACAACAAAAGCACATTTGAAAGGACCGTCAAGGGGTGATGCTTCCTAAAACTTGGAAGTCATGAGCCCTCTTTTTCAAATTCTCATTTTCTCTGTAGCCCTGGCTGGCCTAGAGCTCGCAGAAATCCTCCTACCTCAGCATCCCAAGTGATGGCACGAAAGGCGTGAACCACCACACCTAGATTCCTTTCTAGTCTAACACTCCCCTTGTCTTCTGCTCTTCACCCCAACCCAGTTCTCCTGGTCACTAGGGCATGTCTCAATGATAGACATTGCTGATGATGTAGGATTTGGGGATTTAGGGAGGACCTGTGAACCCCAACTTTTGGTTCTTATTCTATTAGCAAAGAATTGATAAAACGGACTCCAGGAAGTATAAATTGTGAATTACCAAGTTTATTTAGGGAGAAATCATGAGTTATGAGGTTTATTTCGGGAACATTGGTATAAAGGGGAAAGCTGAAATAGTATACACAGACGTGGAAGACAGGATCGAGGACCCATGCCAAATGAGTTAGAAGAGGCATTGACAGGTCCGTGTGGGAAGCAGAGCATGAGAACGCGAGCACGGTGCTCACACACACGGAGGGCAAAACGTGAGCGCCTGGGTTGCGTCAAGGACTTAGGAGAGACATCCATGTGGGAGCAAAGCATGAGTGCCAGCCCTTCACTTTCACGTAGAAGAATCCAAGATATTAGGTGGCGAAGGACTTGGGGCTGAAGGGAAGGTAACAGAGGGAGAGAGCGCCAATGCAAGGAACAGGAAATTCAGACGCCTGAAAAATGAGTACTCAAGAGAATTATCACACGTGTGGCAGACCCAGAGTTTAGAGGCAAAAATCCATTTGAAAACAGAATATATGTAAGAAATAAATAGGAAAGTATCCAGACAAGTAACACTGTCCCTCTCCTCCCCCAGCCAGGCTTATGCACTGGTGTTCAGGAATCACAGGAACAAAGATGAGCCCAGGAGAGCTATTACACACGACATGCCCTTTATATTAGGATAGTTTTTTGTTGTCAGACTCAGGTACGTAAAGGAGAGGTCTGATTGGTTCGTGGACTCAAGGGGCTGACCTAGAGAGGCTAGCCAGCTCAGGTGCTGACATGGATATTCTTTCTCACAGTTTTGGTGGCAGGAAGTCCAAGATTAGAATTCTCACAGGGTGAGGTTCTAGCTGAGGGCCCTTCCTGCTTTAGCCAAGTGCCAATGTTGTGTGCTCACAGGGCTTAGAGCAGAGACAAAGCAAACTCTCTCTGGTCTCTTAAAGTGACACTGTTTCTATTCAGGAGGGCTCTATCCTCAGAACCTAACTTCCTTCCACTAGCTTGGTTCCTAACACCATTATTGTGGAGTAGTAATTCTTTTTTTTTTTCTTAATATTTATTTGAGAGAGAGAGAGAATATGGGAGAGTGGGCACACCAGGGCCTCCTGCCACTGCATATGAAATCTAGACATATGTGCCACTTTGTATGTCTGGCTTCATGTGGGTACTCAATCCAGCAGGCTTTGTAAGAAAGCAACTTTAACTGCTGAGCCGTCTTCATAGCCTTGGATTAGGATTTCAACAAAGGGATTTTAAGATGGTCACAAACATTCTGTAAATGCACCAGTGTCAGCATCCAGACTATAGTAGTCCAGTAAAGTTCAGTTTCCTACAGTGAAGGCAAAGCATGCTTAAAGTGGTAATTATAGATAATATATCCCATGGGCACGGCCTTAAATAACATCTAATCAAAGGTTTCTGAACATTTATAGTTTTTCTAATTAAGAAAGAACTCTGTTTGATGGCAGCATATGTTTAAAATGCCTCATGTGACATTTAATACCTCCATGTAATATTGAATAATAAAATGGTTTCAAAGTCTGAGCTTTGGCAGGTGACACTAACTGCTTAAAACTTAACACTTTTCTTTGAGGTAACTTCTCACTTTAGTCCTGACTGACCTGGAATTTACTATGTAGGCTTAGGTTAACCTGGAACTCATGGTGATCCTCCTACTATGTCTTCAGAGTTCTGGGATTAAAGGTGTGCACCACTATGCCTGGCTACAACAATGTTCTATGCATTAGTACTTAAAAAAATTCTTTCACTTAAAATTTACTAACCATGCTATGAGAATGTTAAATTTAAATAAAAAATATGTAAGCAACAAATTAAAATGAACAGATATTATATAAGCAAATTGTCCCAGTTTTTAATTTATTTTTATTTTTATTTTTGGAGAGAGACACAGAGAGAGACAGACAGAGAGAGAGGGAGAGGGAGACAGATAGAGAATGGACGCGCCAGCAGTCTCTCAGCTGCTGTGAACAAAATCCAGATGCGTGAGCCCCCTTGTGGTCAAGTGCAGCATTGTGCCCTTGCGTCACTTTGCATTTAGCTAAATGTGGGACCTGGAGATTGGAACCGGGTTCTTAGGCTTAGCAGGCAGGCGCCTTAACCGCTAAGCCATCTCTCCAGCCAATTGTCCCAGTTTTATTGAGGTATAGTTAACAAAGTTGTGTACATTTAAGCAGGACAATGATAATTTGATATATGTATCCCTCTTTCTCTCTGTCTCTGCTTGCAAATAAATAAATAAATAAAATATTTTAAAACTTGGATGGATGCTTATTTCCATGTCTATATTTGTGACTATTGCTGAAATGAACATGAGTGGGGATGCAGTTATTTTGCCAAGATACTGATTATATTGACATTAAATATTTACTGAGAAGTAGGATTGCTGGCATACATGGGAGACAAATTTTTAATTTAAAATAGAATTTCCATACAGTTTTCCATAATGACCCTACCAATTTGCATTTCCACCAATGGTGCACAAGGGTCCCTCTTTATGTACATTGTCATGATGCCATTTTTCTCCTTGAAAATATCCATCCTGGCATCCTTAGAAGTATAAAGTGATACCTCATTGTAGGTTTGATTTACATTTCCCTCATGATCAATGATCTTGGACATGTTTTTGTGTACCTGTTGGACATTTCTGTAGAAAAGTGCTTATTCAGTTTCTTTGCTTACCTTTTAGTCACAAATTTTTTTACAATTGATTTATATAAGTTAGATACTTATTTCAGATATTAAACTTTAACTCTTATTAGATATATGGTGTGAATAAATGTTTCTCAAAACTAATATATTAAAGGATTGGCTGCCAGCCTGTGAGGGACACATTGTGGTGGCACTTTTGAGAGATGGAGCTAGTGGAAGAAAGATATACCTTCCAGACTCTTCTTATTGCTCATTGCATCCTGGCTACCATGAAGTGAGCAGCTTCCTCTACCACATGCTCCTGCCATGCCATGATGTACTTTTTTTTGTTTGTTTTCTGAGGTAGGGTCTCACTCTGGCTCAGGCTGACCTGGAATTTACTATGTAGTCTCAGGGTGGCCTTGAACTCATGCTGATCCTCCTACCTCTGCCTCCCAAGTGCTGGGATTAAAGAAAGGCATGTGCCACCACTCCCGGCTCATGATGTACTTCTTTACCACGAATCCAAAGCAACAATCAACCATTGATGGAAGCTGCCAAAACTATGAGCAAAAATGAACCTTTCCTACTTATAGTCCTGGGAAAATGAACAAGCATCGTTTGTAAAATTTTTCTCCCATTTTATAGGTTGCTTTTTCATTTGTTGATTTAAAAAAAAATTTTATTTGAGAGAGAGAGAGAGAGAGAGAATTGGCATGCCAGTGGCCTCTTAGCCGCTGTGAACAAACTCCAAACATGTCTGCCTCCTCGTAGGCAATTGCGGCATTGTGCCCTTGCATCACTTTTTCCATCTGGCTAAATGTAGGACCTGGAGATTGTAACCAGCATAGTTAGGCTTGGCAGGCAGGCACCTAAACCGCCAAGCCATCTCCCCAGCCCTGATTATTTTTTTGTTGCATTTTTCTCTGTTCTCTCTCCTCTTGCTCATTCCCCTCCTCCCTTTTTTTCCTTGTAATCCCAGGAATGGAACGTTTGGTCTTGTTCATGCTAGGTAGTTCTCTACAACTGGGCTATATCTCTAGCTCTCTATCTTTCCTTATAGAGGTGTATGTTTTTCTGTCTTACATTTAAGTAGTTAATCAACAGTGAATTAATTTTGTGCATGGTATAAGATATGAATTTTATTTCATTCTTTTGTCAGTGAATACACAATTTCCTCAGCATCTTTAGTTGGAGACTATCCTTTCCTCACAGTATTTTTAAAATTTTCTTTATTTTTTAAAATTTCATTTATTTCCAAAGAGAGAGAGAGAGAGAGGGAGGGAGGGAGAGAGAAACCTCTCGCTGCTGTAAATGAACTCCAGATGCTTGCACCACTTTGTGCATCTATCTTTATGTGGGTACTAGAGAATCAAACCAGGGCCAGTAGTCTTTGCAAGCAAGCATCTAACTGTTGAGCTAGCTCTCCAGCTTTATTTTATTTTATTTTTTTCACTCTATCCCAGGCTGACCTAGAATTCACTCTATAGCTCCAGGCTGCTCCTGAGCTCATAACAATCTTCCTATCTCAGCCTCCTGAGTGCTGGGATTAAAGGCACACACCACCATGCCCACTCTTCTTAACAGTATCTTAAAATTTTATTTTATTAATTGAGATCTTTATTGTATTAAAATATTGCATATTGATCATATACCCATCAGGTTCCTCACTGTATTTTTGATTCCTTTTGACTATATACACATGTGAAGGTTTTTTTCTAGGCTCTGTATTCTGCTTTATTATTCTGTCTATTGTCCTGTCAGTACTATATTGTTTTGGTTACAACAGCTTTGAAATAGACTTTGAAATCATTAAAATTGATTTGTCTATTTAGGGTCTTCTATGATTCCAATATAAATTTAAGACTTTTGTTTTTTTGAGGTAGGGTCTCACTCTAGCCCAGGCTAACCTGGAATTCACTATGTAGTCTCAGGGTAGCCTCAAACTCATGGCAATCCTCCTACCTCTGCCTCCTTAGTGCTGGGATTAAAGGCATGTGCCACCATGCCTGGCTCCATTGAGTTTTTAAAAAAATTTTTTTGTTTATTTATTTATTTGAGAGCAACAGACAGAGAGAGAAAGAGGCAGATAGAGAGAGAATGGGTGCATCATGGCCTCCAGCCACTGCAAATGAACTCCAGATGCATGCATCACTTTGTGCATCTGGCTTACATGGGTACTGGGGAATTAAGCCTCAAACCAGGGTTCGTAGGCTTCACAGGCAAGTGCTTAACTGCTAAGCCATCTTTCCAGCCCTCCATTGAGTTTTTAAGAAGAATTGTGTTGAATTTATATATCATTCTGTGAAGGAGGGACATTTAAACAATATAACTCATTTGAATCTATGAACACAAATTATCCTTGTGCGTGTATGTGTAATATTTGTGGCATGATGTTTTTGCACATTGTATGCATGTATGTGTTCTGTGTGTACAGATAGAGTGGCCAGGGGAGAACATTAGGAATCCTTCTCTATTACTCTTCCATGTTGTTTCCTTGAGATGTCTCTCACTGAGCCTGGAGCTGCCGTGTGTTGGTCAAACTAGCTGATCAGTGAGCCTTAGCAATTCTTCTGTCTCTGAGGACTAGAATTTCATCATGTGTGGCCATGCCTGCATTTTATGTGGGTGCTGGTTATGGAACGCAGGTCCTTACACTTATGCAGCAAGTGCTTATATTTAGTGAGCTATCTCCCCAGCCTCACAAATATCTTTATTTTTATCTTCTTTAATTACTCTTATCAATGTATCAGAGTGTTCAGTGATCACTAAATTTATTCCTAAACATTTTTTTCTTTTAAAAATATTTTTTATTTATTTATGAAAGGGGGGGGGAGAGAATGGGCATGCCAGGGCCTCTAGCCACTGCAAATGAACTCAAGACACATGTGCCACCATATGATCTGGATTTATATGGGTGCTGGGGAATTGAACCTGGGTCCTTTGGCTTTGCTGGCAAATGCCTTAATTGTTGAGCCATCACTCCAGCTCTTATTTTTAATGTAATTTAAAATGTATTTTTAAATTTCTTTTTCAAATATTCCATCAGTAGTTATAAAAAAAAAAACTGATCCTTTTCTTAAAAAGTTTTGTCTTGGGAGTTGGGAAGATGACTCAAAATTTAAAAATGCTTGCTTGCAAAGTCTGCTGGCCTGTCTTCAATTCTGCACACCCATGTAAAGCCGGATGAAAAACTGGGGCATGCATATGGCATTTGTTTGCAATGCCAAGAAACCTAGTGCACATCACTTATATACATGTGCATGTGCTTGTTTTGGTGGTGCTGAAATTGAACCTCATGTCTTGTGCATGCTAGACAAGTGTCTTACCACTGAGTTGCATCCATCCCCCACTTCTTTCCAACTTATTTAAAATTTTTTTAATTATTATTTTATTTATTTTTGGAGAGAGACACAGAGAGAGACAGACAGAGAGGGAGAGGGAGACAGATAGATGGGTCTCTCAGCTGCTGTGAACAAAAATCCAGATATGTGCGCCCCCTTGTGGTCAAGTGCGGCATTGCGCCCTTGCATCACTCTGCATCTGGCTAAACGTGGGACCTGGAGATTGGAACCGGGTTCTTAGGCTTAGCAAGCAGGCGCCTTAACCACTAAGCCATCTCTCCAGCCCCTTTCCAACTTATTTAAAAAAATTTCTATTAGTACACATTAATTGTATAAAATAATGGGCCTCAGTGTGACATTTTCATACATGTTTATAATATTCTCTGATTATATTCAGCCTCATTATTCTCTCTTAACCCTTTTTTCTCCCTGATCTCTTTTCCCCTAGAAATGTCTCTTGTGCTTTCATGTATTTTTTTCCTCTTATATCCACACATGAGAGAAAGCAGACAATATGTGTATTTCTGAGAGCATTCACTTTATTTTACATGCAGCAAAAATACCTAAGTAAAGCAATTAGAAGAAGAAAGATATATTTACCTAACAAGTTCAGAGGGTTTGATTTGTGTTTGTTTAGTCCCATGTGCTTGGGCAGAACTTCATGGTGGCAGGATGTGTGGTAGAGAAGAGCTATTCACTATGGCTGACCAGGAAGCAGAAAAGGGGGCATGCTGGCATTCTCTGGCTGACTCCTTTTTCATTTTTATTTTGTCCATGTCTCCAGACCATGGTATGTTTTCATACACTTTCAGGGGTCATCCTCCATCATTTAATTCTCTGGAAATACTCTCATAGACATATCAGGGGTATACCTCAATCTCCTGGGTGTTTGTTGTTGTTGTTGTTGTTTATTTTTATTTATTTATTTGAGAGCAACAGACAGAGAGAGGAAGAGGCAGAGAGAGAGAGAGAGAATGGGTGCACCAGGGCCTCCAGCCACTGCAAATGAACTCCAGATGCATGTGCCACCTTGTGCATCTGGCTTATGTGGGTACGGGGGAATTGAGCCTTGAACTGGGGTGTTTAGGCTTCACAGGCAAGTGCTTAACCACTAAGCCATCTCTCCAGCCCTCCTAGGTGATTTTTAAGTCCTGTTAAATTAATATTGAAGACTAACTATCTCAAGTCCACCCCTTGTCAGTTTCATACTAAAATATTACTTTTTTAAGTTATGAGAATTTCGTAAGGATAGTGTGGAAACAGGAAAGCAGGGGGAAAAAAAGCAGGAACGAGGAATTTCTCTCTGCCTCCAGCATTGTTGGCAGGGAGAGTAAAAGACAAAGAGAGGATTTCCTCTATGGGGAATAAAAGTCTCAGAAGCTTCTGGAGGAAGGGAAGAAGGAAGGGAGGAAGGGGGTTACACATTTGTTCTAGGTCCATTTATATTAATCAGGCATCCAATTAGAATGCGCCTCATCATCACTAGATTGGCTGATGGGTCCAGGAGGAACACTGATTGTGGAAGGGCCCCGCCACAGGGGCTATGCCCGTGAAATTGGGGGAGAAAAGAGGTAGTTGTTTCTGAAGAGGGATTAAGAGGTTGTTATTTACAGCCATCTTGGATGAGACTGGATCAGAAGTGAGTCCTGGTCCTACCAGGCAGGCAAGGTGGCATCCATGCTTCTATCAGGAAAAAACTACCTTGCTCCTAATCCATATCATTCCCTACTCTGGAAAGGAAACTTTAACTGCTGTTAGGGAATTGGGGTGATGAACACTCACTTCTTCAGGCTGATTAGGTGTCAGGCATGGCAGTTGAAGCTCCCCAGGAGGGAGTTTATCTATAGGCCCATGATGGAAAGGCTTTTCTAAAATGTCACTTTTACATCATATATTTCACATGCCCCCACTCCAAATGCTCATATCCATGTCATAATATAAAATGCATTCAGTCCAACATCAAGAATCCCTATATTTTAATCAATGTACTCAGTCCAATATTAAGAATCCCTATAATTTTAGCCAGGTGTGGTAGTGCACACCTTTAATCCCAGCACTCCAGAGGCAGAGGTAGGAGGATCACCTTGAGTTCAAGGCCACATGGGGACTACATAGTGAATTCCAGGTCAGCCTGAGCTAGAGTGAGACCCTACCTCAAAAAACAAAACATACAAACAAACAAACAAAAAAGAATCCCTATAATTTTAATGGTTCCACCATTAAATGTTTATGTTCAAAATCTCTACTGGTCTCCAGTACCTACCTTAAGACAATCTTCCTATCTGTAAGAGTTTGCAAAATAAAAAATCTTAAATATTTCTAAAAAACAATGGGACCAATCAAATATTCCTTTGTTTTTTAATTGAGAGAGACAGAGAGAAAGAGAGAGAGAGAATGGGCATGCCAGCAGCCTCTCAGCCACTGTGAACAAACTCCAGATACATGTGTCCCCTTGTGCACATGTGCAACGTTGCGTGCTTGCATCAGTTTTGCATCTGGCTAAATGTGGGACCTGGAGATTCACACAGACATTCTTAGGCTTCACAGGCAGGCACCTTAACCACTAAGCCATCTCTCCAGCCCATAAATGTTCCTTTTATAAAAATGTGGATTTGGGGTACAGAAAGGAGGGTTAAGATCAAAGCAAGATCCATACCATTCAGGACAAAGATGAACTCCTCTAGCTCAGTATCTGGCATCAGATACATCAGTGGGTAGCATGATCTAGCTCCACTGGGCCTGAGCAGCACCACTCCTATAGCCTGTCCTTTTCAACCCTACATGGCCTCTCTCCTGGGCTGCTTCCACATTAAATTAGTAACTTTACTTGCTGCTGTGACCAAATACCTGATAAGAAGCAGCTTAAGGAAAGGGAGAGTTTACTTTGGTTTGAAGTTCCATTATGGTGGGGAAGGCATGGCAGCAAGAGCAGAAGGCCAGGTGGCATCTTAGTCAGGAAGCAGAGAGTGAACAGGAAGTAGGGATGGGCTTTAAAATCTCAAGCCTTCCCCCTCCCACAGTGGCCCACTTTTCCATCAAGGCTCCACTTCTTTAAGGTTCCACAATCCTCCCCAAAAGTGCCATCATCTAGGGAACACGTTTTCAAACACATGAGCCTATGGGGGTATTTTACATTCAAACCACCACATACATGTTGCTTCAGCTTTTTTCCTCAGCAGACATTCCATGTTTGTTCCTGGCATCTCTGACATCCCAGTTCCCCACTGCAATTAAGGCTTCACTCTTACAGATCCATATACCACTCTTTTAAGGGATCTTTTCAGGGAGTCCAATCATACTATATACATTCACTGGTCTTCCAAGCTTTTCTTAAGACTCTTGTGTAAGCCCACATGACCCCACAAGTCTTACATTCTGCATACCCACTGTGAGGGTGATGGTTTGATTCAGGTATTGCCCATAAACTTAAAATGCTTGATTCGTAGCTAATGGCAATTTGGGAATTGAAGTTTCCTGGAGGCAGTATATTGTTGGGGGCGGGCTTATGGGTGTTATAGCCAGCTTCCCCTTGCCAGTGTTTGGCACACTCTCCTGCTGCTGATGTCCACCTGATGTTGGCCAGGAGGTGATGTCCAGCTTTTGCTCATTCCATTGTTTTCCCCTGTCACCATGGAGCTTCCCCTTGAGTCTGGAAGCCAAAATAAATCCTTTCCTCCTATCAACTGCTTTTGGTCAGGTGTTTTCTGCCAGCAATGAGAAGTTAACTACAATGGTAAAATTGGTACTGAGAGTGGGGTCATTGCTGTTAGAAAACTGATTCTGAGGCTTTGGCATTTTGGAACTGATGTGCAGGAGGAATGTGGAAGATTTTGAAACCTTGGCCTAAGAGATGCCTTGTAGTGCTTTAAGTATAGTTTCATGGACTGTTATGGTCAGAGTTGAAAGACATGAATGCATTCAGAACTATGGACTGTGAAGTTTAGGCTAAAAGGGGAAGAAAAAGCTTTGTTGGGACTGATCTACTTTGTTTGAGAGGTTTTCTGTGTACTGCCTGCCTGTGTCTTGAGAACTTTTGCAGGATTATGTTACGTGGAAATGGACTGGTGTGAGCAGGAGGATACTGCCCAGAAAGAAATGAAATCTTTGGGCTGAAACTGCTGTACATTCAGCTGGAATTGTTTGAAAGATTACAACTGCTGAGATTGGGTCAGATGATCTGCATTGGGACAACAGGAAGAATGTGGACTCTATTGAAGAAAGTAAGGGACCTGAATGCTGAAGGAGTGTTCTGCTCTTCAAAATGGCCATGGGCAATGTGAAGCAAGCTTGTTGGATTACCTGCATGGAGGCCTGATGGAGCATGAGGATGAACCGTGGGTTGCAGTGGAGACCCAATGGAAATGCCGGGACTATGGGATGGCTGCAAAGGACAGCTGCCAGCACTGGATGAAGATGTTCTGAACTGTGAGTACCCTACTTGGAGCAGCAGAATTGTAACTCCAGAAATTCCTCACTGGTTAGAATTGGAACTCCAGACTTTGCCACTGGTGAGAGATGTGGGACTTGCAGCTATGAAACTTATTTGCCAGGGTTTTTCTTTGCTATGCCCAAGGCAATCTTTTACAGTATGTTCATTCTGTGCCAGTATTTTTTTTTTTGTATTATGGCTCAGTTAAGACACCATGGACTGTGGGATGTCTTAACAACATTAGGATCAATAAAAACTATAGGCGGGATGGAGATGGCTCAGTGGTTAAGGCATCTGCCTGTGAAGTCTAAGAATGCTTGTTCAAATCTCCAGGTTCCACATTTAGCCAGATGCAAAAAGTGATGTGAGCACACAATGTTGCACATGCACACAAGGAGACGCACATGTCTGGAGTTCATTCACAGTGGCTAAGAAGCCCTGGCATGCCCATTCTTTCTCTCTGCCTCTTCCTCTCTATCTTTCTCTTTCTCTCTCTCAAAAAAAAAAAAAAAAAAAAAAAAAAACAGGGACTTTTAAAGTTGTTGGACTAAATGCTTTACATTTTACATCATGAATGGTTATCAGTTTATGTGGCCCTTTGGTGGAATATCATGGTTTGATTCAGGTGTTCATCATAAATTTAAGTGTTTGGACTGCTAGGTCCTCAGCTGATGGCAATTTGGGAATTAGAACCTTGTTGAAGGTGTGTTTTGGGGGACACAGACTTATGGGTGTTATAGCCAGCTTCCCTTTGCCAGTGTTTGGCACACTCTCCTGGTGCTGTTGTCCATGAATTCTGGCCAGGAGGTGATGTCCACCTCTGCTCACACCATCATTTTATTTTCCCTGTCATCATGGAGCTTCCCTTTAAGTCTATAAGCCACAATCAACCCTTTACTCTCATAAACTGCTTTTGGTAAGGTGCTTCCTGTCAGCAAAGAGAACTTAACTACAACACCCATGAAACCAACCTGATGTTGTCAATATTACGGTGTACCACTGGCTTGAGTGGGTAGCTAGGCCCTTTTGGTTTAAGCTGCAGTGGCCTCTGAGCTCCTGGGCAACTGAACATAAAACACTTCTCTAGGCAGCCTTATGTGAACAAGGCACCCAGGTAGCTCCTTGTTCTCAAGGGAAAGTCTTTCAAATGAGTTTACAGTTTTATATTCTGTAGCTTGTGACATTTGGGGGGGGCAGCCAATTCTTTTAATTCACTTAATACATCCTTCTTATTGTCCTAGTGCAAAGTTCTTAGTTTCTTTCTAATGTAATTAATCTCTAACAACCACATTCTTTTTCTTCACAGCTTTCAATTTGCTCCTTTCCTGGTCAGATTGCATTTTTTTTTTTTTTTTTTTTTTTGAGGCAGGGTCTCACTCTAGCTCAGGCTGACCTGGAAATTCACTATGTAGTCTCAGGCTAGCCTCAAACTCATGGCAATCTTCCTACCTCTGCCTCCCAAGTGTTGGGATTAAAGGCATGTGCCTCCATGCCCAGCTTTAAATTGCATGTGTCTTAAGCCTTTCATCTCTTCCTTTTATTCCTGATGGTCTATAAATCTGACTGAAAGAAGCCAGCACTAACCATGCCATCCTTTGAATGCTATGTTGTCTTTACATTTCCTTTACCAAATTAATTAATCCAACCCAACACAGTTCCTGACACTGAAAAGATGTAGATAAATTCTTTACAAGAATGTAGCATGAATGATCTATCATACTATTATGAGTAGTGTCTGTCTTCCCATCTGAAACCTCTGGCTTCCAATATTTACTGTCCAGATTTCTCATTCAGAACCACCCATTAAGGTATACTTAGAGGGCTTCTTTAGCTTTCATTTCTAAACTCTTGCAAATTTCTCCTACAAATTAGTTACAAAGACATAAGACTCATATAGCAAGGGCCAGTCATAGTAGAAACCTCCCTTGTTTTAGTACCAAAACTCTTTGCATTGCTGTGACCAAAATACTTCACATAAATAAGCTAATAGGAGAAGTTACTTAGTTTGGTTCATAGTTTTAGAGGGCTGAGCCCACGTTTGTTTTGTTCCATGTGCTTGGGAACAGCATGTGGTAAAGGGAAGATTTTCTCTTTAGGGTTGACTAGGCAGCAGAAAAAGGGTAATGATGGGCTCTCTGGGTTTTTCTTCTTGCATCTTTAATTCTGTATGGGCCCCAGCCTTTGATGATGCCATGAACATTTTGGGCACATTCAGGGTGCTTGTCCCCACTCAGCTAAACATCTGAAAACATCCTAACAGACACACCCCGATGTCTCAATCTCTTTGAGTGATCCTAAATAAAGTAAAATTAACAATGAAGAGCAACCATCACACCAGGTTTGGTTTTTTGTTGTTGTTAATACGATGATCACTATTTCCATCCATTTTCTAGCAAGTGGCATTATTTCGTTCTTCATTGTGCTCACTCACTTTTAAATTTATGATTAACACTTATTAGTTCTACATTAAGAGTGCTCAGTATGATGTTTCAATACATATATGCAGAGTTCACAGGTCAAATCCAGCTTTCCACTATCTGTTCTCCCTCTCTCTTGCTTGCCTCTAGTAATTATTTTATCTTTAACTTTCATATAAAAGAAATTATTATGCTTTTATTTCTACATATGGCTTATTTCACTAAACATAATCTCTTCCAGTTCTTTCAAATGTTGAGATTTCCTTCTTCTTTATGTATGAGTAATATTTCATACACTGTTTTTTAAAATGTTGGTATTGCAGCTACCTTCTTGTTGCTGGGACAACATACCTGACCCAGAAGCAGCTGCTGGAAAAAAAAAGGATTCTTCTTGGCTTATACTTTCCAGGGGATAGTTCATCAAGGTGAGGGAAGCATGACAACTGAGCAGGAAGCCCAAGTCACATCTTTTCTTTCAATATTTAATTTGTTTGTTTGCAAGCAGAGAGAGATAGAAAAAAGGGGGGTGTGTGGAGAAAATGGCCAGGGCCTCAAGCTACTGTAAACTGTCTCCAGGTGCATGTGCCATCTTGTACATCTGGCTTTGTGTGGGTACTAGGGAATCAAACCTGGGTCATGAGGCTTTGCAGGCAAGTGCCTTAACCACTGAGCAATCTCTCCAGCCTTATCACATCTTTTTTTTTTTTTTTTTTTTTTTTTGGTTTTTCAAGGTAGGGTCTCACTCTGGTCCAGGCTGACCTGGAATTAACTATGTAGTCTCAGGGTGGCCTTGAACTCATGGCGATCCTCCTACCTCTGCCTCCCAAATGCTGGGATTAAAGGCGTGCGCCACCATGCCCGGCTTCCTTATCACATCTTTTTATCAGCAAGGTTTCACCTCCCAAAGGCCTCACCACTTTCCCAAATTGCCACCATCTGGGGCCAACATATTCAAGACACATGAGCCTATGGGGAACATTTCATCAAACCACCACAAGTTGGTTTTGTGTTTTGCAATCTTATAAAAATAATTTATTAATTTAATAGCATTTGCCATGGGTTTTTAGGGTTTTCAACGCATTGATCATGTCATATGCAAACAGAGACAATTTTACTTCTTCCCTCTCCAACTTCAATGCCTGTAACTTTTTTTGTTTTTGTTTAATTCTTACCACCAGGTCTTCCAGCAGAATGGTAAATGTAAGTGGTGAGAGTGGCATATTTGTCTTGTTCTTAGAGGAAAAAGCTTTTGGTTTCACAAAGTTTACGATGGTAGCTGTGGGAAGGGGATTCATTTCTCTTTCCTAACATCTTTTTCTTCTGGAGCCTGACTGAGGTCCCATGGAAACTAAGTCAGTCTTCTGTGGCCATATTCTCCATAGCCCTAATCATCTTGCGCTGAGTTCCTCCTTTCAGAGTTTTTACTTCTCTCAACATGGCCACACTATGGACCAAACTTCCAATACACGAATCTTTGAAAGGCACACTCAAACCACAAACAGTAAAGTTTACAGTTGAAATACATTTAAGTGAAATATTTAGTTGATTGCAAGACAGAACCTAAGGAAATAACTACTTGGGTTATGTAAGCACAAACTCTGAAGATACAACTATGTGGAGCTTAGCTTTATCAGGGTTGTGTGTGTGTGTGTGTGTGTTTCACAATTAGAGCTTCTTGTCAGGTATGTGGACCTGGATTCAGTGTTTGATTAGGAGTCTGACCAGTGAGGCACTTTGATGACACTGTTACCTCTGTCCTACACATCAACTTCCATGAATGTCACTTGACACATTAGCTCTTGTGCAATGCCCATTGCACATTTTTGTTTCATATTGGACCTGAAGTTAGCTGAAACCCTCAGATGTTTTTCATCATAATGATGTCCAGTTGAGTTTTTATTATATTTTATTATTTATTTATTTATTTGAGAGAGAAAGATACAGAAATAGGCAGGGAGAGAGAGAGAGAGAGAGAACGGGTGCGCCAGGGCCTCCAGCCACTGCAAACGAACTCCAGATGCATGGAACCCCTTTTGCATCTGGCTTACGTGGGTCCTGGAGAATCGAGCCTCGAACCGGGGTCCTTAGGCTTCATAGGCAAGTGTTTAACCACTAAGCCATCTCTCCAGCCCCCAGTTGAGTTTTTTTTTTTGTAAGACCCTAGGGCAATAGATTAAAAATAAACCAGGGTGCAAAATGTCAAATCTACTGTTAAATTTTAACATGATTTCTGACTACCAATGATGCAGCCTGTTCAGATATTTTTGAATTTTCTTTTATGCTTTGATAGCTATTTTCCTAGACTATGTGAAAATGTGTTAAGAATGCTTAATATGGGGCTGGAGAGATGGTAAGCAGTTAAGGCATTTGCCTGAGAAGCCTAAGAACTCAGGTTCAACTTCCCAGAACACATGTAAGCCAGGTATACAAGGTGCCCATTCTCTCTCTATCTGCCTCTCCCTCTCTTAAATAAATAAATAAATAAATAAATAAATAAATATTTTTTTAAAAAAGAATGATTACTATGGTTTTTTCATATAATTGGTAAAAACGATAGATAGGAAAAAGCCAAGAAATTAAATCTTCCGTACCTCATTAGAATCCCTTTAGGCTTAAAGCATCTTGCACCAAGTTCCTCCTCAAAGTAAAATCTCTGTAGCCTACAGATGAAAGAAGCAACACTTAGATGCTTCTGAGCTTAAGTGCACAGGGTTTTTGGGGTACAAATCTTTGTACAACACTAATATGCACTCCAGTTTACCTTGTATACAGTGGCATAAACTTTGGATATTATTTTTAAATTTTTACAAATTAAGTTTCACTTGTCACAAAATAACACAAAAAGATCTTGTCAGATATCTTTTAAAAATACAAAGCAAATAAAATATCTAAGATTCTCTTGTTTCCCATTTTGGAGGAAGACTTTTCAATTAAATAAATTAGACTATTTGTGTATCATTTGTTTTGGTAACCATATCTGTTTGTGATTTTCTTTTGGTTTTGAAATCAGTTCTTTCTTCATCCTGTGATGGACAATTCAGTTTTGAATCTTGTTGGGAATTGACATTGAGCTTGCACACTTTTCTGATGCACGTTGGCTAAACTAAAATAATATGGAATTATAACAAACTATTACAGAGTAAATATGAGTTACATGCTAAGTTAGTTAAAATGATTTTTTTCACCTACTGTAGTAAAAAAATATAACATGAAATACACCCTCTTAATAAATTTTAAATTTTTTAGTGAAGTATTATCATTTCTGTGTATATTATTGTAAGTAACTTAAGGAAATAATTTAAGCAAAATTTTACTCCCCTGGATTCTAGAAAAAATAATGGTCATAAAATCTATATATAATGTATATTAGGAATTGTTTTTGTTAGTTTTTTAAAATTTATTTGAGAGTGACAAACAGAGAAAGAAAGAGGCAGATAGATAGAGAAAGAATAGACATGCCAGGGCCTCAAGCCACTGCAAACAAACTCCAGATGCATGCGCCACCTTGTGCAACTGGCTTATGTGGTCCTTAGGCTTCACAGGCAAGTGCTTAACCACTAAGCAATCTATCTATGCCCTGTTTTTTTTGTTTTTGAGGTAGTGTTTCACTCTAGCTCAGACTTACCTTGAATTCAGTATGTAGTCTCAGGGTGGCCTCGAACTCATGGTGGTCCTCCTACCTGTGCCTCCCAAGTGCTGGGATTAAATGTGTGTGCCACCACACCTGGCCCAGTTTTTAGTTTTTGAGTCAGAAATAAATTCACATTTGACAAATAGGTAAAAAAAATCCATCTTGCATATATAATTTCATTTAATCATCTATGGAATTCTTTGCATTATCTTCATTTCACAAAGAAGAAACTGATGCAGAATAGGTCATGGGTTACTCAACATCACTCAGATAGTGTTCATTTCAGGCGTGTTGACTCTAGTATTCATGCTCTTATTTGCTGTGATATTGTAGTAAAGCTTGTTATCTAAAGAGAACATTAACCGTCTCTTTAGAAACATGATAGCCAGTAAGCCTTTCAGCTCGGTTGTTTCTTCCCCTTCATTGGAAAGTGTCAGGAATAAACTTGTATGTGCGCTGGACCTGATGCTCAAGCCTGTAATCCCAGCTGCTTGGGAGATGGAGACAGCAAGATCACAAGTTCAAGTCATGTCTAGGAAATTTGAGACCATGTCTCAAAATTTAAAAGGGGGGGGGGCTGGAGAGAGGGCTCAGCTGTTACGGTGCCTGCCTGCAAAACCTAACAACCTGGGTTCAAGTCCCCAGTACCCACATACAGCCAGATGCACTAAGTGGCACATATGTCTGGAGTTTGTTTGCAGTGTCTGGAGGCCCTGGGACACTCATTCTGTCTGTATGCCTGTCTCTTCTCTATGTATCTCTCTTTTCTTGCAAATAAATAAATAAATAAATAAATAAATAAATAAATAAATAAATAAATAAATAAATTAAAAGCTTTTTTTAAAGGTAGAGGATGTGGCTCAGTGGGGGAGTATTTGACAAACAAAAGCCAGTAATATTTAATACAGTATAAATCCTCTATAGTGAAGGTCATTCTTAGAATTTCTTATGATGGCTACTTTGGAAGTTCTAGCAGGGGAGCTACTTGTAAAGTGATGACCAAAGAGTGAACATTCTCTATTCTAAGAAGGCTATCCTCTTCAAGCAAGTGCACAACTTCAGAGGGATGCAAAGGAGTCATGGTGAGGGAACAAGAGGACACCTGCTAGCCAGCCAGATCAGCTGAATCAACCCTGGGGAACAATAGGATGAAAGATATTACAGCCAGATCACCTTCACATCCAGAATTTGGCATTATGAAATTTAATTTCCACAGCAAGAAATTTACTAAGTACTTAGGCCAGAGATTTTATCTCCAATCCTCACAAAACCCTTGTAAGTGTCTTATCTTGATTTCATAACTGAGAATACCAAAAATTGGGAGTACCTCTTGCTTGTCCAGACTCTCACAAATGATGAGAGCTGGGACTCAGGCACTGTTGTAGTTAACTGCTCACTGCTGGGACAAAGCACCTGGCCAAAAGAAGCTGATTGGGAACATTTCATTTTGACTTACAGTCTTAAGGGAAGCTTCATGATGGCAAGGGAAAGCATGGTGTGAACAGAGGCTGGACATCACCTTTGTCCCAGAAAGTGGAAAACAGAGAGAGCTAAGCTATGGAAAAGGGAAGTTGGCTTCAACACCCCAATGCCAACCCCAGGAACACACCTCTTGAGCAAGGCTCCACCTCCCAAATTGCCATCAGCTGTGGGCCAAGTATTCAGGACACATGAGTTTATGGGGGACACCTGATTCAAACCACCACAGGCGCTGAGGTATCTAATTCTAAACGTCATTTTTTAGTAAATCAGACTGATTCAAAACCCACAATATGTCTCCATGTCTATTTCTATTCCTAGAATTACTTCAAGGTGAGAAGTTACAGGTTTTAGGGGAAAACTTTCCCATTCTCTCAGTAGGGTGTTTTTATCTAATAAAAGATATAAAATCCATTAAGCAAGGTATTTTCTGCTAAGAATCTTCTTCCTGTCTCTTTATGGAATATAAAGTCAAAATTCTGTGTAACTGGAATGGAAGGTTATGAATTATAGTTGCTGATGTTAGACTGGATGATTTTCTGCTTGGTATTTGTTCCTGAAATTGATTTTTTTTTTTTTCCCTGAGGTAGGGTTTCACTCTAGCCCAGGCTGATCTGGAATTCACTATGTAGTCTCAGGCTGGCCTTGAATTCAGAGTGATCTTCCTACCTCTGCTTCCTGAGTTCTGGGATTAAAGGAGTGTGTCACCTCTCCTGGCTCTAAGATTGACTTTTGACTTCCTGGATATTGGTAAGACCAAGAACAATGACATTTACTTCTGTAACATTTGTTTTTAGCTTCTATATTGTGTGTGTGTGTGTGTGTATTCATGTTCATGTGTGTGGGCATACATGTGCTCATGTGGAGGCCAGAGATTAATGTTGAGTGTCTTCCTTGATCATTTTCCACTTTATCTACTGAGCCTGGGTCTCTCACTTGTATCCAGTGCTCACTAATTTCTCTAGAACAGCTACCCAGCTTGCCCCGGGGACCCTGTCTGAGACTCCCAAGTGCTGGGATTATAGGAAGGCCATCATGCTCACCTAACATTTACATGGGTGCTGGAGATCAAAATTATGGTCTTCATGCTTACATGACAACTGCTTTTATCCACTCAGCCACTTTCCCAGTCTTGATTTATATGATTTCTAATGACTCAAATATACTGAAAATATTTATAGAAAAATGTTCAAGGTTATTTCACAGCAATAAAAGTAGAATGTTTAGAACCTTAAAAAATCTTTTCTCATTCAACAAATATTTCTTGAGCATATACTATGTGTCAGATTCTATCCTAAATGAGAGGGTTACAGCAATAAAAATGTTAGAAAGATAAATCCTTGAGCCTTGGGTTGGTGACTGGTATTTGGGATCTGAGGATTGTAAGTTTGAGGCAAACCTAGGTTACAAAGTGAGATCCTATGTCAAAAATCTAAGGGTGGCTCAATGGTAGTGTACTTTCTTAGTGTTTAATGTATGTAAGTTCCTGGGTAGGATCTCTAGTACCATGAGGAAGAAGAGGAGGAAGAAGAATAGGAACAGGAAAAGGAGGATGAGGAAAAAGAGGAAGAGGAAGGAGAAATGGAGGAGGAAGAGAAAATAATTCCTAATCTCTTGTGACTTTGCATTGAAATATGCAATCAAATAAGTAAGGGAAAGATATTGAAGATTAGGTGAAAAAAAACTGCTATAGACAACATAGAGAATTATGATAACAAATGTTGGGTGAATGAATGAAAAATTCAAATGTAGTCATCAACTGGATCATTATTTCAGGGGCACTTCTTGACCAAGGTCTTAATGGAAGTGAGGCGAGGTAGGAGGAAGCAGTTTTCAGGCAGGATAGTTATATCTTTCAACTTTCTATAATGCATTTTTTATTTTCATAGTAGTAAGAGCTACATCTATTATTATGTACCAGGTAGTTTACATATGTGGTAGCTTGAATGTGACAGTTTGAATGGATGGCCCCAAAGACTTAGGTGTTTTATTAACATGGAGCTTGCAACTTCAGTCTCTAGCAGGCAGATCCCAGCTACAGGGGGTGTGTCACCAGGGACAGATCTAAGTGTCCAGACCTGAGGTGTGTTTGGGGGTGGGTCTGAGTCCAAACCAACTAGGTATGTTCAGAGTAGCTTGGAGCTCTGTGGTTTCTGCTTGTTGGTCTGGTGCTGGCTGTTGGTGGTGTCTCTATGCTGGTATCTATGGAAGTGGGCAGCTTCTTCCACCATTCGTGATATTTCTGGATTTGTAAGCCTGAAAAAGACCCTTCCCTCCTATAAGCTGTTTCTGCTCAGATGTTTGTCATAGCAACGTGGAACTGACTATAACACATATATTACTTTTTGGCCTTTATTCCACCTGTCCAAGATGTATACCATTTCAAATCCATAGCTAATGAATAGCCTGAGAGGTGAAAAAAATCCCTGCTACATTAGAATATTAAACAGATTTTTGAGTGTAAAATAAGCAAGGAAGAGAGATTAGATGTGAGGTGTGTGTGTGTGTTACAGATCATTTTGGCCTTGTGGGTGACTATAAAATATGATAATAGCTATAGTTGGATTTTGAGCAGAGGACCACGATCCCTGGATTTTCTATTGAGGATCCTCTGTGAATGCAGAGTTGAAAGAGAAGAATAAGGAATAACTCTATGTTTAGCTTTTTTTTTGGTTGTTGTTGTTTTGAGCCACTGGAAGTGTAACTTTACCCCTGAGTAAAAGGATGAGCGTATGGGTGAGGCAACTTTTCAGATCAGAATACCTATTTTTGAATATGTTAAATTTGATATGTTACTTAGACATTAGGAGAGAAACCTGGGCAGGAGACTTACTTTGACTGTCATCAATATATGACACAGCCATAACCAAGATTAAAAGTGAGCTTACTACAGAGACACCTTCACATCCACGCATATTGCTACACTATTTACCATAACCATGTATGGAACCAGCTTTGGTGTCCATCAACAGATGAATGGGTAAAGAAAATGTACTCCGTAGAGTTTTACTCAGCCATATGGAATAATTAAATTACATCATTTGCAGGAAATGGATGGATTAGATGTTATCATGTTAAATGAAATAAATCATCCCCATAAACATAAATACTGCATGCTTTTTTATAATTTATTTATATTATTCTAATTTTACATCCATATTGGTGACTAGATATCCTCCTCCCTGTCCCCCCCCCAAAGGGACCCTCATCATGCATTGTGGGGGTAGTCAAGAGTTATGGGGGGATAGGCCAAGTCTCTGTGCATAGTGACCCAACTTGTGACTCGAACGCTCTTTCTGCCCCCTCTTCCGTGAATTTCCCTGAGCCACATTGGGATCATTTTAGTTCTACTTCAGTGATGAAGTTTTGGGAGCCTCTGTGTCTCTGGATATCTGGCTTGGTAGGAGTTGGATGTTCTCTGTGTTTATCTCCTTCAGCCTTTTTCTGGTGTCGTGTTCACCAAGAAAGCTGTACTCTTTCCCTTTCCCCACATTACTCTATGGTTTCAGCTGGGGCCCTGGTGAGGTGTGACAGGCTGATCCTTCCTTCAGGTTCATCATCCATCTGACAAAGATAAGCAAATTCTCCACTGGAGAGAGAAGTTAGTACTAGGTAGATAGAATGGCCATAGTTATTTTAGAGAGAATTTTATATGCATAGGCCCTCTTCTAGCCCACATTTGGTGGGAGCTTGATCTTGAAGACTGGGCTCATTTTTAAAAATTTTATTTATTTATTTTAGAGAGGCAGATCGAGAGAGAGAGAGAATGGAAATACTGTATACTTTCTTTCATGTGAAATCCAGGGGAAAAAAGAAAAGGGAATGAAAGGAAAAGGAGGGTTACTAGTAATATGGAAGGGCAGGGAAGGGGAGAGGGGCATAAGAAAGAGCAACTAATTAGAGTACGACTATGACTTAAGTACATTATATACATGGAAAATAATGAAATTCTTCTGTAAGAATTTATATATGCTAATAAAAAAAGGAAAATTGGGCTAGGAATATGGCTCAGTGGTAAAAGCTCTTTCTTTTTTTTTTATTTTTTTTTATTGACAACTTCTATACTTACATAGAAAAAACCATGATATTTCCCTCCCTCCCCCACTCCCCTTCAGAACTCCATTCTCCATCATATCCCCTCCCTCTTTCCACTAGTCTCTCTTTTAATTTGATGTCATCATCTTTTTCTTCTATTATGAAGGTCTCGCGAAGGTATTGCTAGGCACAGCAAGGTCATGGATATTGAAGCCAATTTCTGTCTGGACAGTTGCATTGTAAGGAGTCATACCCTTCCGTTGGCTCTTACATTTTTTCCGCTCCCTCTTCCGCAATGGACCCTGAGCCTCAAGGGTGTGACATAGATGTTTCAGTGCTGGACACTCCTCCGTCCCTTCTTCTCAGCACTATGTTGCCTTTTGGGTCATCCCAGTAGTCATTGCCATCTGAAAAGAGAAGCTTCTCCAACCAGAAATGAGAGTAGCATTAATATGTGAATATGAACATTAAGTGTAGTGCTTTCAGGTCAGCTTGGTGGGAATAATATATATATTTAGCCAGACAAGACCAGGCTTTATAACCCTAAGGCTCATGACCTACCCTGCCATAGACTTTTGCTAAGTTTTTTCAGAACCAGGCATATATTCCCTCCC
>PVKW010012287.1:0-53831 GCA_004027895.1 Orientallactaga bullata
TCCCCAACAACAATGGTGACAGCAAACACTATTATTGTGTTTATCATCCCTACCACACTACCAGCCTGGGACACTAGAATGAGCCAACCAACCTTGGAAGAGAGATGGCTGGATGCTGTGGACATACTGGAATGCATTCTTAAAGAAGACCAGCATCGTGGAATAAACCACTTGATTTTTATATTTGGCGTGGGCTTCACTGTCAAAGTTGTTCATGTACCTGCAGAGCTCCTTCATCCTGTGCAGTGTGTCACCATAGCTTCTGAAAGAGGAAGGGGACAAACTTGACTGCAACACCATGGGCTTGTCAGCAGGAGATCTAAAGAAAATCACTGAACTTACCAAACAGCTTGAGGCTTTACATTAATTTTTTTTTTTTTTTTTAAATAAAGTACAACAAACTGCAGCTATTAGGTGGCAAGCAGACAGAAAGAGAAAGAGGCAGGGAGAGAGACAGAGAGATAATGAGTGTACCAGAGCCTCCATTCACTGCAAACAAACTCCAGATGCATGCGCCACCTTGTGCATCTGGCTTACGTGGGTCCTGGGGAATTGAGCCTTGAACCTGGGTCCTTACGCTTCACAGGCAAGCGCTTAACCACTATGCCATCTCTCCAGCCCAGTTAAAATAATTTTTAAAATGTAATGTAAGGGGCTGGAGAGATGGCATAGCGGTTAAGGCGCCTGCATCCTAAGCCTAAGAACGCTGGTTCCAACCTCCAGGTCCCACATTTAGCCAGATGCAAAGTGACACCGGGCGCAATGCTGCACTTGACCACAAGGGGACACACACATCTGGATTTCATTTGCAGCAGCTGAGAGGCTGCTGGCGTGTCCATCTCTATCTGTCTTCCTCTCCCTCTCTCTGTCTCTCTCCAAAAAAAATTATTTTAACTGTACAATTTACATAGCACACCTTGAGGATCTGATCCATGTGTAGAGTGTGTGAGAGCAAATCAGAGGAGTTAACATTTCCATCTTCTTAAACATCTTAAAAATACTTTAAGATATAATTATAGGGCTGGAGAGATGGCTTAGTGGTTAAACACTTACCTGTGAAGCCTAAGGATCCCAGTTCAAGGCTCAATTCTCCAGGACCCACATAAGCCAGATGCACAAGGGGAGCATGCATCTGGAGTTTGTTTGCAGTGGCTGGAGACCCTGGCGCTCGCATTCTCTCTCTCTCTCTCTCTACCTGCCTATTTCTGTATCTCTCTTTCAAATAAATAAATAAATAAATAAAATATTTTTAAAAGATATAATTATATATAAATCCATAAATGCAAATATGTCGCCTGGCCGTGCCATCCCACTTCCTTTGGACAGACAGCCAGAAGTGGGACAGCTGGAGCACATGGTGGACCTCTTTGTAGTTTCTTGAGGAACCTCCACACTATTCTCCCAGGATGCTGTGCTAATTTACATTCCATCACCATGCGCAGGTGTTAGTTCTTCTCCACATCCCGATCTGTTGTTGTCTTTGGATAATGGCGACTGTGAGGGAAGTGAGCTGACACCTCCCTGTGGTCAATTTGTGGTAGTTAACGAAGGCAAGCATTTTTCACCAACGTGTTGCCATTTGAATACAAGTGTCTGTTCATGTTACATTGATTCTCAACTGTCTGCATATGAGTGGAAAATGTCCCTTCCAACTTGAAGGCGGAGATTAAACACAACTTCAGGATAGACACATGCCAAGGTATGTGTCTTTTTGCTCTGAACTACTCAAGACAGGGTCCAACTCAGTACCATCCTAACAGTTCATACTTCAGCTAAGAATCCACTATATATATATATATAATGCAGAGAGAGAGACAAAGAAAGAGAATAGGCATGCCAGGGCGTCTTGCTACTGTAGACAAATTCCAAGCACATGCACCACTTTGTATATCTGGTTTTATGTGGGTACTGGGGAATCCAACCTGGCGTGTCAGGCTTTGCAAGCAAGCACCTTTAACCACTGGACCATCTTCCCAGCCCTATTTTTTTTCTTTTTTTGTTTTTAAAATTTATTGAAGACAGAGAAGCAGAGAGAGAAAGAGAGAGAGAGAGAGAGAATGGGCGTGTCAGGGCCTCCTGCTGCTGCAAATGAACTCTAGACGCATGCACCACCTTGTGCATCTGGCTTACATGGGTCCTGGAGAATCGAACCTGGGTCCTTTAGCTTTGCAGGCAAGTGCCTTGACTCCTAAGCCATCTCTCCAATCCTTAAGAATCTTTTGGTAAAATGAAACACTACCCTCTGTTGTATAAATTGACTGTTACAAAATTTGCCAAGATAGAAATGTACCTATAAATTATACTGGTTTAAAAAATTAATTTGGGAAGCTGGAGAGATGGCTTAGCAGTTAAGACAATTGCCAAATGATTCCCCAGGACCCATATAAACCAGATACACAAGGTGGTGCATGTGTCTGGAGTTTGCCTGCAGTGGCTAGAGGTTCTAATACATCCATTCTCTCTCTCTGCCTCTTTCCCTCTCTCTCTCTCAAATGAATGAATAAAATATTAAAATAATAATTTTAGAGCTAGGGAGATGGCTCGGCAGTTAAAGGCTCTTGCTTGCAAAGTCTGCTGGCTTGGGTTCAATTCCCTAGTAACCACGTGAACCAGACACATAGAGTGATGCATGAGTCTGGAGTTCATTCATTTGCAGTGGCAGGAAGCCCTGGCACATCCATAATTTTTCTCTCTCAAATAAACACAAATATTTTTAAAAAATGATTTTGTTTTCTACAAAGATTCTGCAATTAGGCAACCAAAAAACTTAATAGGAAATTCTAGAAAGAAGTGATTTATTACCGTCTTCCTTTATCCATCTGCCATTCGCACCTCATGCCAACAACATTCAAAATCTTAAACAACCTTTCCCAGGGGTCCACAATCTGGGAGGATTTTTCAGTCAGCCCTTCTATTACGTACTTCTGAGAGCTACGTTTGCTAGGTGACATTAAATCAGATGCATCTTGGGTACCTGAGGTGAGAAAATGTAGCTTACAATTAATATCACTTCTTATTTGGTACTTGATGAAAACACCTAAAACAAGTACTGACCCCAACATAGTGCAGTCATGCACTGCACCAAAAACATGCTTTCATGAGGCAGCTTATTACCCCGGGGGCGGGGGGGGTCCCATCAGATTATAACAGACTGGCAATGCTCCTGTCACCTAGTGAGCACTTGGAGGAAGAAGCAAGAATAAAAGAAAGCTGCAGCTGGGCGTGGTGGCGCATACCTTTAATCTCAGCATTTGGGAGGCAGAGGTAGGAGGATCACCGTGAATTGAGGCCACCCTGAGGGTACATAGTGAGTTCCAGGTCAGCCTGGGCTACAGAGAAACCCTACCTCGAAAAAACAAAGAATAAAAACAAAAAACAAAAACCAAAAAACAAAAACAAAAAAAAAGGAAGCTGCAAGCAGGGTGTGGTGGCTCAAGCCTTTAATCCAGCCCTCTGGAGGCTAAGGTAGAAAGATCACTGTGAGTTCAAGGCCAGCTTGGAGCTATGCAGTGAATTCCAGGTCAGCCAGGCTCAGAAATAAACAAACAAGCAAAAGGAAGCTACAACTGATGGAAAAGAAGACCCCCTCCCAAGGAAATTCACAGAAAAGGATTAGCAAAAGCTTTTGCAGCTGGTACGTTGGCACATGCCTTTAGTCCCAGCACTTAGGAGACTGAAATAGGAGGAGGATTGCTATGGGTTCAAGGCCACTCCCCGAGACTACAGCATGAATGCCAGGGTAGCCTGGACTAGAGCAAGACCCTACCTCAAAAAAAAGAAACAAAAACTTTCTCAGACCTCAACAAGCGCTCTGCAATTTGGAAACATGGACATTAACACCCAAAGGTTTTCATTACTGCAGAGTAAAATTAATGCCTATAGACATACTTATGATGAAAAACAGCCAACCAAGAGAACCACCATGGACACAATTCTGAAAAGTGGCACTTCCTCAGAGGAGCGCGAGTCAGGTCTCCGAGCAAGGGTCCAGGGGTGGCTCTCACAGGCGCTGGCTGCCAGTGCCAGGTGGTAGCGCCCTGACGACCGTCCCGTGGGTCAGTTCCTGGAGGTACTGATGGTGACTCTGTGTAGCACAGGCTCGTGCTATGCCTGTGTCTTAGATTTTAGCAAAATGTTTAAAACATGAAAAAGATTAATACAATAAAAAGCTTAGAAACATATAAACATGGCTAGTTGTACAAGGTGTTTGTGTTTGCTTTAAGCAAAGTGTTAAGAGAGTTTTCAAAAGTTTTTTTTTTTTAAATCATAAAGTTCATAAAGAAAGTTACAATAGTAGGGTGATTTGGCACACGTCTTTAAACCCAGCATTCAGGAAGCAGAGGCAGGAGGATCTCTGTGAGTTCCAGGCCAGCCTGGGCTAGAGTGAGACCCTACCTCCAAGAAAACAAAAACAAAGCAAAAGTTACAGCAGACTATAAAGAAGGAAAAGTATTTTTATGAATTTTGTGTATGCAGTGTACAGTGTTTGTAAGTGAGACGTCACTCCCGGGGCCTTCACCTCCACCTCACTCACCGCTCACCCAAGGTGACTCCCAGTCCTGTAAGCTCTGCTCATGGTGAGTGCTTTAAACAGGTGTAGCACTTATCTTCTGTGACACATTTTCTATGTTCAGGTCTCCCTTAGATACGCAAGTGCTTGCCATGCACTGAGCTTACGAGTACTCGGTACAGAAGCACAGAGTGCAGCTTTGTATTCCAGGAGGAGTGTGTTACATAGCCCAAGGGGATGGCAGGGTATACCAACCAGGTTTACACAAGTTCACTCTATGATGCGCATATGATGAAATCGCCCGACACCACCTATCTGAGGATGTCTTTCCATCATGAAGCAATGTGTGAGTGCACGCGTGTTGCTCAGGGACCCAGGATCGGCTGTGGGTCAGAGCGGGAAGTGAAGTTTGAGCTGTGGAACCTCTGCGAGGTTCAGGGCACTCATGCCGCTGTTCCTCAGCTAGACTGTTTTCATCAAGGGACATATAAACAGGTACAGAAAAGTCTCTCCTCTTCACTATACATCTTTGTTTCTAGACACTATCTTTCAGAAAAACCACCAAGCTACACAACACCAAGAGAAGGTTCAATAGGGTAAGGGTTTCTGAATTTACAACTTTACCCAAACCAGCCTTAAAAAGAGTTCAGCCTGTGGGGTACTCCCACTTACCTTGATTTTCTATTTGCGTCGACCTAGTGACATAGTTGATGTAAAACTCAGCTGCTTTGTTCAGGTACTTATACAACAAGTTGGCGGGCAAGCGGACATCATGGTTGTTAATGATTAGAGGAAGGACGTCGCAAACTGTGGAAGGGGAAGAACAAGAGAGCCGATCAGGTGTCTAGACTGGGGCTAATTCAGGTTAGAGTTCACTTTATGTACTTCTAGAATACATAGGAGGAAAGCCCCTTACAGTACGTTTCTTTAAAACAGCTGTGCATATGGACATGAGTGGGAGGAGGGAGAAGGCAGTGCATGGGCATATTCAACTTTACGGTGAAAGGTCTACTGCTCACACGGGCATATAAGACTTTACAGTGGAAGGTCTACTGCTCACAGTGGGAGGAGGTTCACATGTTCCTTACGGTGCTTCGTGCTTTCAGACCTGGCTACATGCGTTCTCCCAGGGTTCCATTACTGAGACCACTGTGGATGTTTTTCAAAGCGCCTTCTGCTCACGAAAGTGAACCAGGACTTCAATTTCAGGGTCTGAAGACCTCCTCTGCTATCTCCAAATGGCCTCACCTCCAAAATGATACTTATTCTAGCATATTCTGCTTACCTCAAGGAACTAGCAGGAAATACAATTTTTCTTACCAAACAGTTTTCTAAAGCAGTTAACAGGAGAGTCCTGTTCTTCAATTGTTTCAGCTTCTAGTAATGCCTCCCCCAGGCCGACCTGTGTCAAGAAGAATTCATCATTTAAGTGTAAGGTGTTAGAGTTACCTGAAGAAGCAGGGTGTTCTTTTATTCATTAGAGTCAAACCTCTCAGAGAAATAAATAACCCCACTGTAGAGACTAGAAAACATCAGCACAATGCCCGGGTCAAGCTCTCCTAACCAACTGTCCACTCTGGTCTTAGTTAGACTCTTCTGAACTACAAAGATGAAAAGGCCAAAAAGATGTTTGCAGAAGCCCCAGTGAAGTGCTCTAGTAAGATTGACACAAATGGACAGATCTTCTAAGAAATGTGGATTTATCGACTGTGTCAAGAAACATGAGATGATCAAAACTACACATACAGTGTGGGCAACACTTTATAAGAATATCTGACCTTCCATCACTGATGGCCCAGCACTGTGGAAAGGACACCGACACGCTGTGGCATTCTCTTTGCAACCCTACAGGGAATCGCTATGGTAAGGATGGAACAACGCAAAAGACCACATGACACAGAAGGTTCAAAGTAACTGCAATGAGCCAGACGTGGTGGCGCACGCCTTTAATCCCAGCACTCAGGAGGCAGAGGTAGGAGGATCCCCTAGAGTTTGAGGCCACCCTGAGACTACCTAGTGAATTCTAGGTCAGCCTGGGCTAGAGCAAAACCCTACCTAAAACACACATACACACACACACACACAATAAAATAAAATAAAAAGCAACTGCAATGGTCAGTGTATTGGTTTGATTAGTGTCCCCCAAACTCGTATGCACTGAGGACCTCAGAATGTGACTTCATATAGTCATATATTGCTTAACACCAGGAATGTGGTCTGAGAAATGCATCCTTAGGCATTTCTGTGGGTGAACACAACAGGGTACTTCACTAAACTGGCTATGCTATCTGTACAAGATACCATCTTATGGAGGGCGACTTGGTCATGTATGCAGTCCGTGATTGACTGAAATGTCATTATGAGGTGCAACACTACCTGGTTCACCTTTAAAGAACACAGCGTCAGCTGGGCATGGTGGTATGTATCTTTAATCCCAGCACTCGGGAGGCAGAGGTAGCAAGATCGTCGTCAGTCAAGGCCACCCTGAGACTACATAGTGAATTATTCCAGGTCAGCCTGGGCTACAGCGAGATCCTACCTCAAAATAAATAAATAAATAAGGAAGAAAGAAAAAAGAAAAGAAAAACAGTATCTACATAGATGCTATGATAAAGGAGGTTGGCTTAGGTTAGGCCAAAACCCAGTAACTGGTATCCTTACACAAATGCCATGTGTACACACACACATACACACACACACACACACACACACACAGAGAGAGAGAGAGAGAGAGAGAGAGGAAGGGAGGGAGGGAGGAAAGGTCCAGGTGAGGATGAAGGCAGGAACCATAGGGATGCGGCTGTTAGCCAAGGAACACGGGAGACTGCTCACACCCACCAGGAGAAGTAAGGCGGGAGTCTTCTAAGGAAGAATCCCCAGAGACACTGTGGGAACACAGCCTGCTAATACAGTGCTTTGAACTTCCAGCTTCAGAACGATGAATACATTTCTACTGTTTTAAGCTACCCATTACTGGTACTTACTTTGTGATGGTGGACCTGGGAAACGAATGCAAGGAAGTACAAAGAAGGTTCACCAGACGGAAGGCAGACAAATGGCATGGGGCCAAAACAAGGAAGAGAGTTTGAACGAAAAGAATGGACAGCTTGAATCATGATTCCTCACCGACTATGGCAAGTTACTAGACATTTAAGACTCAGCTTCTCAGGAGGTGGGAGGTAACTAACGCCTACCAATGCCTGCCAAAGGCACTCACTAACTGTCACAGACGCAGGGAAGTGGCAGGAACAGAGGAGACAGTAAGGCAGAAGACTAGGAAAACACGTCCAATCTGTCCTGACCATAGACTGAGGCTCTTATTCAAAAAGATAATAATTTACTGTAAAGGTTGCAAAGAAATACTACTTCATTTGGGTGCCTCTTTCCTTACACTGAGGAACCTGCTCCAATTACGTGTAATGCAACAGCCTTTTTGCTTAACGGACAGTTCCCGAAAACTTTGATTACAATATACAATACACACCGTGGCTCCTCGCCAATACTGACACGTCTGCTAACAAGCGATTGATTCTGTTTTCTCCAGGAAACAAGAGAGAGAGAGACTCAGTCCTACCCCGTGCTGCACCACTGTTTCGGGGAAGCGCCTCAAAAGCAGGAGCAGCATTTCTGATCGCTCCAGCGTGTTGAAGCACTGTTCCGTGACCTTTAGTAACATCTCGCACTGGATCCGACCAGGAAGAGTCTCGAATAAACCTGTCAACAACACATTCCACCTTTGAAAAAAAGATCATGATATTTATTTATTTATTTACTTACTTACTTACTTACTTACTTACTTACTTACTTACTTACTTAAGAGAGAGTATGGGCCTGCCAGGGCCTCTTGCCGCTGCCAACACATTCCAGACCTACGTGCCACTTTGTGCATCTGTCTTAATGGGGGTCTTGTGGAATCAAACCTGGGCCAGCAGGCTTTGTAAGCAAGCACCTGTAATCAGTGAGCCATCTCCCCAGCCCTAAAAATTCTTTCATTAAGAAAATACTGACCTGCCCATATTAAGTGTGGCAGGTTTCACGTATAAAGGAGTCGGCCGACACTGTGGTCAGGTTTCACCTACGACACAGCCGTCTTCTGAATTCTAGAATATGTGGTACAAGGTGATTGCTGGATAATCATAAAACACGTGGAGGCCTAACGGATCCAGCACAATGCTATGTGAGAGCAATCACCACAGTGCCCGCTGAGATAAGACCAAGCACTTGCTTAAGTTGAAAGGAGCCCAACCACCTACTTTCTTTCTTTTTTTTTAAAAAATACTTTTATTTGAGAAAGAGAGAGAATCAGCACACCAGGGCCTCCAGCCACTGCAAACAAACTCCAGATGCATGTGCCACCTTGTGCATCTGGCTTACGTGGGTTTTCTGGGGAACCAAACCAAGGTCCTTGGCTTTGCAGGCATGTGCCTTAACCCCTAAGCCATATCCCCAGCCCCAACCACCTATTTTCTGATTTAGTCAGAACTTGATTCTCTTTGACTGGCTATAGCACCCAACACAAAAGCTTAAAGGAAAGGACCATAAGTTAGGAAAAGTTTCTCTATTGTTTTGAGGAGATCTCGTTGGTCTACGTGCTTTCTGCTTTCTATGAAATGTGCTAAAAATACATTCAATTTTATGGTCTCACTGATAGATCCACATCTTTTGTGTTTTTTTGGGGGGGGGAGGGTTTCGAGGTAGGGTCTCACTCTGGTCCAGGCTGACCTGGAATTAACTATGTAGTCTCAGGGTGACCTTGAACTCATGGCAACCCTCCTACCTCTGCCACCCAAGTGCTGGGATTAAAGGCGTGCGCCACCACGCCCGGCTCTAGATCCACATCTTTTAAGGACTCTTAAAGGGTTCTAAGTAAATGTACAAAGGGGCAAAGGGATATTATTAGAGATTTTCGTTGCAAAGAATCAAACATGGTGGAAGAGGAGATGGCTCAGCAGTTCAAAGTGCTTGCTTGCAAAGTCTGCCAGCTTGGGTTTGACTTCCTAGTACCCATGCAAAGCCAGACCCAGAAAGAAGCGCGTATGTCTGAAGTTCATTTGCAGTGAGGCCCTATACTCATTTCTCTCTCTCTCATATAAACAAAAAATATTTTTAAAGAAGAATCAAATATATACACATCCATCCATCACAGGTGTAACTTCTTGGTAAAATTTCTATAAATGATTTGGCATTCCAGAAATGGCAATTTATAACCTATTGGGATATCCTTCCATACTTACTTCTTAAAAATTGGGTTTGTTTATCCTGTGAGTCATTCCTTAATGCCGACGTAATGATACTGATTTCTCTCCATACCACTGGCTGGTCTGGGAAATTTACAAACCTATTTTTAAAATGAATGTATTAAATTAAAATCTCAGAGTCTTAGAAAATTGTAATACTAGCATTTAAATAAAACCACTTAGCTTTAGGTGGATGCTCTTAGATATGCCAGAAAAAGACAAACTAAATATATAAAAATAACTAATGAGTGAGAAAGACGAGAATACTCATACGTCTTTAGATATTTTTGTAAGTGAAAAAGACAAACAACCCTAGTACATGAACTCCTGAAAATCAGCAAGAATGAAACAAGCTTTCTGTTCATCTGCATTGTCAACTTGACTGGATTCGGAATCACCAGGAAACACAACTCTAGGTGTGTCTAGACAGGGTTTCCAGAGAGATGGTTTTTTTGTTGTTGTTGTTTATTTGTTCGGTTTTTTTTTTTTTTTTTTTTTTGGTTTATCGAGGCAGGGTCTCACTCTGGCTTAGGCTGACCTGGAATTAACTATGTAGTCTCAGGGTGGTCTCAAACTCATGGCGATCCTACCTCTGCCTCCCGAGTGCTGGGATTAAAGGCGTGCGCCACCACACCCGGCCCCTATTTGTTTGTTTTTTGTTGTTGTTGTTTTGAGGTAGGGTCTCACTCTAGCCCAGGCTGACCTGGAATTCACTATGTAGTCTCAGGGTGGCCTCAAACTCAGGGTGTTGATCCTCTACCTCTGCATCCTGAGTGCTGGGATTAAAGGCGTGCGCCACCACGCCCGGCTTTAAGTTGTTTTTTGTCAGACACTTGTTCAGAGCACTAAGAAAAGTAATGTATCATTCAAAAGAACAACAACAAAAAGACAATCCCCAGCATACAAATAGCCAGAGAAGAGCTGTATTCAATATTGTTAGTAGTATATATAGTATAAAGTATATTTAGGATAGTATGTACAGTACACATTTAGAAAACATATATAGCAAAATATCATTTTTCCCATCACACTGTCAAAAAACAAAAAAGAAAAGAAATTAAAAAGAGACTGATAAGCTAGGTGTGGTGGTAGAGGATGTGTCCCATCTATACAGGATCAGGTGAACCCATGAGCTCAAGATTAACCTGACCAATACAGGGAGACTTTTGCTCAAATAAGAAAAAAAGATAGCCAGGCATGATGGCACACACCTTTAATCCCAGCACTTGGGAGGCAGAGGTAGGAGGATCGCTGTTTGTTGAGTTCAAGGCCATCCTGACGCTTCATAGTAAATTCCAGGTCAACATGAGCAAGAGTGAGACCCTACCTCAAAAAAAAAAAAAAAAAAAAAAAAAGATAAAAACATAAAAACTAATAATATCAATGCTGGCGAGAGCGTGGTTATGCCACTTGTGGAAACAGAAATTTTAGACTATTTGAGGGTGAATTAAAAATTTAAGTGCATATAGTCTTTAGCTATGAAAACATGTATCTTAAGAGACACACAGCAAAATATGGATACAGAATTACTGACATTCTAAGAGTAATTAATCTAAAATGATTGGAAATATGTACATGTCCACCAAGAAAGGAGTGGCTAAGAAAAGCTGTGCAGACATGAAGAAGGCCATCCGTCTCTACACGGTGACATGGAGAAGGCTCCCATCAGTGTGTGACAAGCAAGCTGCAGGGTAAAAGTAGTAGGGCCTCATTTTTGTAATTTTCCCCCAAATGTATTTGTATTTATGATGTATAGACATATACACACACACAAGATTTAGCTCTGGATGACCGAGCAGAGCCTTTCACTGTTTATTCGCTATCAATTCGAATGGTTGCAACAAACACATTCATTTCCAAAATGAAAAAAAGTAGTGGATCCAAATTTTAAGAAGATAAAACTTAATGTACAGGCTGAAGTCGTGTCAGCCAATAAGGCAGGCCTAGCTTCATCACTACCCAGATGAGCCTGAAGATCCTCCCTCAACTTCACAGACAGAAAACAAAAGCTCCCCTGTACAGTACAAAGTGGACGTCATTGGCCTCACTCACATGTCATACAGCAGCCTTCCAGCGGTGGCGGTCCGCTCTGCATTCCGTTCAATTGTGTACATCTCATACTGCAACAACATAACTTGTCAGGTGCATCACCTGCCCACCCCGGGGCTGGTCGAGCTCCAGGTCACCTCCAGCATCCTGGTGGACCCACAGCGAGTACCTGCCAGCGGGAAGGGAAGGGAAGCCCTTCCTGCCGCGCGACAAAGCATCACCTGGTGGCATGGAGCCATACACGGAGTCCCCTCCAGAGCTCAGGAGTGGGAAGCCAGACTCCCTCCCTCCCTCCCTCTCTCCCTCCCTCCCTCCGCAGGGCTCCTGGGATCAAGTTTGCAAAGTGGCAGGCACTGAACAAATGGCTGCCACTGCGATCAATGAACAGGTGACTGACTTTAGCATAGTGGCGATGCTGTAAGTGGTCCAGGCCACATAACATACCCTCCCCCGAAGCCACCTCCATGCATCAAGCTGACCTGACCCTGTCGTGTAGTGCCCACCTCTGCAGGAGCCTGGAGAGGGCATCTACATGGTGCATCGGGGGGGGGGGGGCTGGACAGGGGAGGAGTGGGGCCCAAGTGACCTGTCCAGCAGGCGGGGAGCAGCCGAGCAGTGGCCAGAAGCACCCGGGCTCCTCGGAGTGCAACCCTCCCGGCGGTGGCCGCCCGGGGCCTGACCTCACCTGGATATTGAAGTCGGCCGGGTAGAGGCTGCGCGCTGTGATGAGCCAGGCCTTGGCTGCCCACAGGTCCTGGGGCACCAGCTCGCGGGCTCGCTGCACCAGGAACTCGCAGTCGCCCTGGGCCGACATGACCCGGGAGTCAGCAAAGCACAAGCTCCCGGCACCCAGCCGTCCTTCCGCCCCAAGACGCGTCTTCCCCAGACGTGGCCACTGCGCATGTCCCGAAGCGGCGCGGAGCGGCCCGGCGCACGCACCCGATTCTCGTTATCCGGGCACTCCGGGCTTTGCGAGCAGCCGCTGTTCGGCGCGGCCGCCGCGTCTAGGAAACGGCTCTCCCGGGCTCGCTTGGGTCAACGCGAAAAGGCGGAGAAGTGGATTTCCGTTCCCACGGACTGGAGCCTGACGCGGGCCGAGTCGGGAGCATGCGCGGGGAGTCGGCGAGCCTGGATTGGTGCGACCTCTGCCGGCCATGCGCCGTCATTGCAGGCGCGGGCAGAGGCGCAGGCCCTCGTGCTGGGGGCCGGGTGTCCCAGTGTCCCCGCCCCCCTAGGCTGGGTACCCTGGGGAAATCCAGGCCCCGAGGCTGCTGTGGGCAATGGTCAAGGCTAGGTTTAGGGCGATGGCTTTTGATCTTTGCTTGTTAGTCTTCACTCACAAGTTTTTACCGCATGGAACAATTAGCATTTGCAAAAGTGTATTGCTGGGTGCTGTGGGAGCTAAAGATGACCGAGGTCCTCCCCAGCAAGGGTCTCAGGATGGATGGACTCATGACCCAGGGGAAGACTACTCTAATTTCGGTCAGTCATCTTACCGAAACTCCAGGTTTGCTGTGTGCCTAGCAGGCGGAACTCATTTGCTGAAGAGGGAGAATGTTCCAACAACCGGGTTCTGAGTATTGCGTTTTCAATCCAAGTTCTATGTGAGTAGTTTTTCGCTTGTTTTGTTTTTCCTTTTTTTTTTTTTCTAGATAGGGCCTCACTCTAGCCCAGGCTGACCTGAATCTCACTCTGTAGTCCCAGACTGGCTTCAAACTCACAGAGACCCTTCTACCTCTGCCTCCCAAGTGCTGGGACTAAAGACGTGCATCACCACACCCGGCCATGTATGTAGTTTTTAACTATTGTCCTCAATTGTCATTTAAAACCAAGAGAGAACATATTTAAAAGCTGTTTTAAGCAGGTTTCTTTTTCTCTTACTCTTTTTATTTATTTATTTATTTATTTATTTATTTATTTATTTATTTTGAGGCAATCTCATGTAGCCCTGACTGGCTTCAAACTTGGTAAATAGACAAGGATAACCTTAAATTCCTGATTTTACTGCCTCGACCACCGAAGTGCTATGATAAAAGGTGTAAGCCCAGCCTAAATTTTTTAATTGGTACATATATACATACATACATAATAAAAATATTTAAATATGGGTCTGGAGAGATGGCTTAGCAGTTAAGGCACTTGCTTGTGAACTGTAAGGACCCAGGTTCAATTTCCCAATACCCACATAAGCCAGATGTACAAGGTGGCACATGTCTGTAGTTCCTCTGCAGTGGCTAGAGATCAGGAGCACCCATTCATTTTCTCTCTGTCTTGCTCTCTCTCTTTCCCTCTCTTTCTCTCTCAAAATATTTAAATATGAGACTATGCATTACTGTTGTGAACTGAAATCTCTGATGAAGCTGAATTTATACTAAAGATTTTTTCTTGAAATAGTTACTTGTGTGTGGGGGGGGGCGGGTGCTCACATGACCCACATGTACTACTTTACATCTGGCTTTACATGGGTTCTGGGGAATTGAACCCAGGCTGAAGGCTTTGTAATCAAGCACCTTTAACCACTGAGCCATCTCCCCCGTCTCTATATGCAAGCTAACATAGTATAGTTTGGTTGAGAGCTAAAATTATTTGGAGCTATTTTAGCAGGGCTTCAAGGTAGGGTCTCCCTCTAGCCCAGGCTGACATAGAATTCACTATGTAGTCTCAGGCTGGCTTCGAACTTACGGTGATCCTCCTACCTCTGCCTCCCAAGTCCTGGGATTAAAGGTGTGCACCAGCATGCCTGGTCCACCTTAACTTTCCATCTGACTTAACATTCTCCTAGTGGATAAGATTTTGAGAAGGTATCAGACTTATCAGACCTCTAACCTACAACAACCTAAAGCTAATAAAGTATTATATCCGTGGCGGTTTGAATAGATGTCCCCAGTATATTCAGTGTTTTATTAGTTTATAGTTTGCATCTGAAGCCATCTTGCTGGAGGCAGGGTCACTGGGTGGATCTTAAGGTGTGGTGGTGGGTTTGGGATTTCAATCTAAAGATATGCAAAGTGTGCCTATTTGGAGTTCCTGAGGTGTGCTGTGCTGTGTGGCTTTTGGCTGTGGCTTTGCTGTCTGTGTTTGGTCCTGTGAAAGCAGACCAGCTTCTTCTGCCATTATGGAACTTCCCCTGGATCTGTAAGCTTCAATAAATCCCTTCCTCCATCACTGTGCCTGGTCTGGAAGTTCATCTCAGCGAACCTGAAGCTGTCTGCTGCAATATCCAAAAGCTATAAAAGAGGTTTCCCTTCCTTGCTGTAGCCCATCGAAGTGTTGACCCCACCACTATAATTGATAAGCATATTGATGTGTGACTCTCCTGTGATTATAAAAGATCAGGTAACCAAGGCCACTTGAATCCTTGGGAAAGACCACTTATTAGGTGCGAATAAACTTATTTCCTTTAAAACAGGGTCACTGTTTTATGCCTACACTGTTTATAGTAGTATATCCATTATATGCTTACTATGATAGTTTACAAATAGTGTGGTGAGTTTGGGAACTAGTTTTAGACAAAATGTGCAGAGATAGGGAATATTATGTAAACACTAAAGCTATAAAATCCACGAGTCCATTTTTTTTTCATCTTGCTGTTTTTAGGAAATTCTGAAAATTTATTACATCCTCCTTTTTCCAGTCATCTCTTATTAGTAAAGGGAGCAATACATCAGGAAGATGTTATAAACCAGGTGTGGTAGCACATGCCTTTAATCCCAGCACTTGGGAGGCAGAGGTAGGAGGATCGCCATGAGTTCGAGGCCACCCTGAGACTACCTAGTGAATTCCAGGTCAGGTCAGCCTTGGCTAGAGTGAGACCCTACCTCGAAAAACAAAACAACAACAAAAAAACCCCAAACAACAACAACAAAATGAAGATGTTATAATAAGTGGGCTAAGAATGTAGCTCAGGTAAATAACTTGCCTAGCATGCCACACATTTGAGCACAAGCACTGAATAAAACTGGGCTGCTAGCTCATACTTATAATCCCACCAAGGGGATGGAGTCCGGAGGATCAGAAGTTCAAGCACATCTTTGGTTACATAGCAAGTCTGAGGCCAGCTTGGGATGCATAAGATCTTGTCTCAAAGAAGGAGAAAATTTAATAACTGTAAATATAAATGCACTACGTGTTAGTACATACAACTTCATAAAACAAACACAGTGGGAAATAAAGGGATAGATAGGTGCAGATTCAATAGTTGTGTGTGACTTCAATACCTCACTATCATCAATACATAGTTCATACATACAAAAAAAAGACAACGAACAAACTTCAGAGCACTATGGATCAAATAGAAGTAACAGATAGCTACAGAATATTGCATTTAACAGCTGAGAAATACACATTTTCCTCAGTAACCCATAGAATTCTAATAGTTCATGTTTAACATCCTAAACAAAGTCTCTACAAATAAAAAAAGGAAATAATTTCTTTTATCTTATCAGATCATAATAGACTGCAACTAGAGACCAATGGCAAAGGAAACGACAGAAGCCATACAATCCATGGGTATTGAATACTACCCGTCTGAATCAATGGTGAGTCATGAAGGGAATTTGGAAAATTCCTAGAATCAAATAGAAGTGAATACACAACTTACCAGAACCTTAGAGATACTGCAAAGGCAATTCTAAGAGGGAAGTTGAGAACTAAAAGAATTCACATAACCTTACTATAAAGCAACCCATTCAAGGGCTGGGAAAATGGCTCAGTGGTTAAAGGCACTTGATTGCAAAGCCCGAAGGCCAGGGTTCAATTCTCCAATTTCCATGTAAAGCTAGATGCACAAAGTGGTGTATGCATTTGAAGTTTATTTGCAGTTGTAGGAATCCCTGGCAATGCATTCTTTCTCTGACTCCTTGAAAATAATAACCAAAAATATGAATGTTTTTTTAATTTTTGTATTTATTTATTTACTTGACAGAGAGCGAGAGAGAGAGAGAGAGAGAGAGAGAGAGAGAGAGAGAATGGGCATGCCAGGGCCTCCAGCCGCTGCAAATGAACTCCAAATGCATGCGCCCCCTGGTGTATCTGGCTTATGTGGGTTCTGGAGAATCGAACTGGGATCCTTTAACTTTGCAGGCAAATGCCTTAATTGCTAAGCCATCTCTCCAGCCCTAAAATAAATTCAAATGAAAGCAAAAACAGAAATTTTCCTGGTTATGAGAGTGTTACTGTTATAATTATTGCCCAAACTTCCTCCATAATTTTTATTTTTGCTGTATCCAATTTGAGATATTAATAATTCATTGGCCCATACATATATTGATAACTGGATGTTTTAAATTTGATTCTATCATTAAACAAAATAAATGAAACCTTCAAATTGTAAAAGGCCACTATTAGTCAATTTTAAGTGTAGAACACCTTGTAATAGTTTGAGAATCACTACCATCAATCATCCAAGTATCCTAGAAATTTAACAGGTCAGCATTCAAACTTGATTCCATAGACTGTGCCTCTTTTTCAAAGCCTTTGCACTTATTAACCAGAACTGTACAAAGCTTAATTTTATGAAAATAATGCATAATCATTATGGGAAATTAGAAGAGTGAAGAAAAGCTCAAGGAAGGAAATCTAATCATTCTTAATTCCATCATTCAGATATTAGCATTAAAAATTTATTTAGTTATTTATTTGTGATAGAGGCAATATATATATGTACATACACACACACACACAGAGAGAGAGAGAGAGAGAGAGAGAATGGGTGCACCTAGCCACTAGGGTCTCTAGCCACTTCAAATAAACTCCAGATGCATGTGCCATCTTGTGCATCTGGCTTATATGTGACCTGGGGAATCAAACCTGGGTCCTTTGGCTTGGTAGGCAAGTGCCTTAACCACTAAGCCATTTCTCTAGCCCAGAAATTAGCATTTAAAAATATTTTATTTACTTATTTGCAAGGAGGGAGGGAAGAAGAAGAAGAGAAAGAGAGAGAGAATGAGATTGGGGGTGCCAGGAACTCTAGCCACTACAAACAAACTAGATCCACGCGCCACTTTGTGAATCTGGCTTTACATAGGTACTGAGAAGTCAAACCTTGGTCGTTCGGAATTGAAGGCTAGTGCCTTAACCATTGAGCCATCTCTGAAGGCCAGAAATTAGCATTTGTACCAGTATACCAATAGACATCCAGTCTTAAAAAAATGGGGGATAAGTAATGAGACAAGTTCTCCTATAGTCCAGCCTGATTTCAAACTCATCCTAAGCCTTCTGCCTCCACCTCCCCAGGGTTGGACTCACGGGCATATCCACCACACTCAGATCCATCCAATCTTAAAATATCATGTTCTTGGGGACTGGGGAGATAGCTTAGCGGTTAAGGCATTTGTCTGCAAAGCCAAAGGATCCCGGTTCGATTCTCCAGGACCCACATAAGCCAGATGCATGAGGGGGCACATGTATCTGGAATTCGTTTGCAGTGACTGGAGGCTCTGGCATATGCCCATTCTCTCTCTCTCTCTTTTTGCCTCCTTCTCTCTCTCAAATAAATAAATGAATAAAATATATTTAAAAATATCATGTTTTTTACTTATGCTCTACACTTTCAAAGAGAGAGACAACTCAATAGGAAAAAATGGGCAGGAAATCTGAATAGCCATTTCATAAAAGATTCATTCTAAATGATCAATAAATCCATTAGAAATAAAAAATGCAAATTAAAATCTCAACAAGGTACTTCTATGTAACCATACAACTCTTAATATTTCAAGAGGCTGACAAGAACTGCTACTAATGAGGGCATGAAACAAGAGAGACTTGCAATCCTGGTACATGTGGCAATTTGGAAAACTGTTTGGCACTGTTAAAGTTGAAAAACGAAATATCAGTTCACCTAGGTACTCTACTCCTAAATATTTACTCAGCAGAATTGTGTGCCCATGTATGATTAAAGACATACAGAAGAATGTTCATAGTGGCATGGTGTACTTGTTAAATGTTGCCAAATTACTGTTTGAACAAGTTGGGACATACTGTATTCCCATCAGCACTATGGAAGTGAGGTATGAAAGCACGGGGAAAAGGCTCTGACTGGCCTGGGACTTAGTAGACTGTTCAGGCTGGTCTTAAACCTATGGAAATTGTTCTGCCTTGTCTTCCAAATTCTGGGATTACAGTCATGAGCCACCATGTCTGGCTTTCATCTGCCTCTTAATGAAATAATACTGTACCTTCTACAAACTTGCCAAATGCACCAGGCCCAGTCTGATCAAGTTTCTGGGTACAGCTGCTAGTTTTCAGAAATGTCACTTTAAAATGGTGGCACATGCCTTTAATCCCAGCACTTGGGAGTCTGAAGTAGAAGGATAGCCGTGAATTCAAGTTCGTCCTGGGATACAGAATGAGTTCCAAGTCAGCCTGGGCTACAGTGAGATCAATCCTGCTTCAAAAAAGTAAACAAAAAAATTACCATGAATATATACTCAGCAAAACCCAAGTTGTGGCCGAAGTCTACAGTAAAATAGCCTGCTTAATAGATAAATTGTTCATAAAAGAACGAATCAGAGAGCATTCTAGAATTTTAAAAAGACATGCTAATATAGTGAAGGTTGGCAAGGACATCGGGACTTTATGCATTGCTGGTGGGAATGTAAACTGGCACAGCTGCTGTGGAAAACAGTGTGGCAATTCCCCAAAAAGTTAACCATGGAGTTACTATGTAATCTGGCATTCGATGCCCAAATCTGTTCCCAAGAGAACCAAAATATATGCTTACATAAAAACTTGCACAGAAATGTTTGTAGCAATGTTTGTCCAGACTAGCCAAAATGCAGACATAACTCAAGTGACCGGAAATGGACCACTGGATAAACAAGATGTTAAGAAGTGGCCACGTACATAGGTAGAAGAGTATCTGTCCATCAGAACAATGAAATCCTAGCACATGCTGTATCACTGGAGGAACTTTGAACAGTTATACGAAGGGCAAAAAGATGGAGCCAAAAGCTACCTTTTGTATGTATGAGTGAGTGGGTATGAAATGTCAAGAATGAGCAAATCCATAGGGACAGAAAGTAGACTGGTGCTTACTGGGGCTTGGGGAAAGGCCCACAAAGGGATTGCTTACAGGTGATGAAAGTGTTCTGGGTTAGATCGTGATCATGGTTGCAAAACTGCCAGAATGTTCTAAAACCCACTTAATTATGTACTTTACAAGGGTGTGTTGCATATTATGTGACTTGCACCTGAATTTCAAATAATAATGAAAGGGATATTAACTTTTAATAGATAAGAGTATGATGTCTAGGGATTTACACTTGGGTACTGAAACTATACCAATATACAAGGAAGCTATTTTCTATTTTTATTTTTATTTTATTTTATTTTGTTTTTTGAGGCAGGGTCTAGCTCTGGCCCAGGCTGACCTGGAATTAACTATGTAGTCTCAGGGTGGCCTTGAACTCATGGTGATCCTCCTACCTCTGCCTCCCGAGTGCTGGGATTAAAGGCGTGCAGCCCCATGCCTGGCTTATTCTTATTTTTAAAAATAATTTTTATTTACTTATTTTCAAGCAGAGAGGGAGAAAGAGAATGGTTCTGCCAGGGCCTCTTGCCACTCCAAATTCTGGATGCATACACCACTCTGTGCATCTGCCTTTTTGTGGGTACTGGGGAATAGAACCCTGGGCTGTCAGGCTTTGCGAGTAAGCACCTTTAACCACAGAGCCATCTCTCCAGCCCAGACACTATTTTTTAAAAAGTCATGGGATGGAGCTGGGCAGGGTGGCACATGCCTTTAATCCCAGCACTTGGGAGGCAGAGATAGGAGGATCGCCATGAGTTCAAGGCCACCCTGAGTCTCCATAGTGAGTTCCAGGTCTACCACGAAAAACCAAAAAAAAAAAAAAAAGTCATGGGATGGAAAGAGGGCTCAGCAGTTAGGAGCACTTCCTGTGCAAGCATGAGGGCCTGAAGAGGCCTGAGGGACTTGGGGTTCGATCGCCAGGACCCACATAAACAGCTGGGCATGGCCACGCACCTATCTGTAATTTCAATCCCATAGGGGAGCAGAGACCCGGGAATCTCTGGGGCTCATGAAAAGACAGCATGCGCTGGCATCAGAAAGAGACTCTAGCTGAAGTAAGAATGGCAGAAGAACAATGGTATGGATGCCCAATGCGACCCTCCGGCTACCCCAGACAAATACACCTTCCTTGAGATTAGCACACAGGACACTGCTTGAGCGTATGTTCGTGTGCCACAAATACAACAGCACACACATGTCAATTAAACACACCTGCATGTGTGGAAAAAGCAAAGGTCAGGATAGTGAATGCTTGAGGAAAGAGGGATAGGGATGGAGATGGGCATAGGAAGGGGCTTTTGGAGAGACCCAGGTCCTTTTTCTTCACCCCAGGAGTAGTTCCACGAATGCTGGCCTCAGAGTCACTCATTCAGATATACTTTTGTTTTATATCCTTTCAATTCCCGTGTTGTATTTTAGAACAAAATGTTATTTTTCAAAATATCAGAGGCAAAGTGAAAAGGCACTCTGGGAGAAGCACACACACGAAAGCAAAATATTAACATTCTCATATTTGAACAACCTTTCTAAAACAATAGGTACATATTTAAGTGTAAGCTTTCTATTAAATTTGAATACTTTTAAATGGGAAGAGATACTTCTGAAAAAATCAAAATGGCCAATACACATAATTTTATCTATCTATCTATTTATTTATTTATTTATTTATTTTTTGTTTTAGGTAGGGTCTCATTTAGCCTCAGGCTAGCCTTGAATTCATGGCTATCCTTCTGCCTCTGCCTCTGCCTCTGCCTCTGCTGGGATTAAAGGCGTGCACCACCATAGCTGGCTTTTATCTTCTTAAATATTTGTATCTATTTGTGTGTGTGTGAGAGAGAGAGAGAGAGGGAGAGAGAGAGAGGGGCAGAGAGAAGCGGGGAGGGAGAGAGAGAATGTGTATTCTGGAGCTTTTGCTGTTGTTATAAACAAACTCCACTTTGAGCATCTGGTTTTATGTGGTTACTGGGGAATCATATCTGGGCTGAAAGGCTTCATAAGCAAGTGCCTTTAACTACTAAGCCATCTCTCAGTACAATACACACATATATTTTAAACTTTTTATTAACAGCATCTATACATATAGATAATATATCATAATCATAATCCCTCACCAGACTCCCTTTCCCCTTCCCAAATCCCCCTCCACTGAATCCCTTGTTCTTTCCAAGTAGTATTTTATTTATTTATTTGGTTTTTCAAAAAGGTAGGGTCTCACTCTAGCCCAGGCTGACCTGGAATTCACTATGTAATCTCAGGGTGGCCTTGAACTCAGGCGATCTCCTACCTCTGCCTCCCGAGTGCTGGGATTAAAGGCGCCACCACGCCCGGCTTGTATTTTTTATTTTAATGTCATTATTTTCCCTCCTATTCTGCAGGGCTTACGTAGGAGTCATGAGTCACTGTGAGGTCAGGAATACCACAGTCCTTTCTGTCTGGGAGACAAAGCCCTCTTCCCTTTCCTTTGACTCTTACATTCTTTCCACCCCCTCTTCTGCATTGGTCCCTCACCCTGGAAGATATGACAGAGATGTCTCACTTAGTGCTGAACACCCCACTGCTACTTTTCAGCACTTTGATGAGTCTGAGTCCCCCCCCCCCCCAGTGGTCACTGCTTGGACCAAAAGTGAGAGCAGCATCAATGTATGGGGCATAAACATAAGTATTTAGAGGGCACTTTGGTGGGCATCCATATATCCATTTAGCCAGTAATTTCTCCCCTAAGGCTTATGACTTTCCCAGACACAGACTTCTGATTAAATTTTCAGTATCAGACTTTTCAATATTCCCTCCCATGGAGCGGGCCTTAGGTCCAATCAGAGAGCAGTTGTTTCCCCCATAACAAACATGCCACCATTGCATCCATCCGCTGGAACATTTAGCCTGGCTGGCCAGCCATAAAGCTTACACAGGGTCCACCGCTGATTAAGACCATCGATGGCTTTTCTCCCCAACAGGCTGCACAGCTCTTTCCAGCATCCTGACAGCTAGTCAACAGGGAGGAGGCTGCCAGCTCAGCCCCAGCTTGATTTCTCAGTGACCTGCAGCCTGAGAACGATCCACAGGCTCTTAAACGTTCAACAGAGAAGTCTACTTTGGCTCAAACTGTTGTTTGAGTCCATTGTGATGGGGGAGGCATGGTGCCAGGCAGCTCTGTGGAGCCAGAACATGCTTTACATGGCCCTGGCCAAGAAGTAGAGAGATGGGGCCAGGACTGGACTATAAACTTCAAGGCCTGCTGACCCACATCCTCCGGCTAGGTCTACCTCCCAAAGGTCCCATAACCTCCCCCAAAGAGTGCCACTGGCTGAGACAAAGTGTTCAAACACAAGGCTGTGGGACATTTCACCCCTAAACCAGAAGGTTATGGTTGCAAGTATATCCAGGGAAGCAGTTTTTCCAAAGTAGAAGTGCTAATGTGTGGTGGAGCTGGTAGTCAAATCCAAGTATGACTCAAAAACCCACCCTTGGCTCACACTTGTGGTTTTGCACTTTGAAGGCCATTGGGTGGATAGAAGTTACACTGGACTGTCACAAGCTCACCAAGTTCACACAGGGGAAGCCCTGAAGGAAGCCCTGAAGGTGGGGCAGAGAAGTTGGGGCTGGAATCTGGACAATCTGAATGGTAGGTAGGCCATTTATGGAGCTGAAATTCTGCAAGGTGTAGTGTTTATCATTTTACTTCAGTCACGGTCCAGATTTCTTGGTACCGAGAAAATTCAGTATTTCTGAAGGCAGTTTGACAATTTTTGTTTGCACACATTTGATGGAGGTCTTTTGATTCAGAAATTCTAAGCTGGCCAGGTTTGGTGGCGCACGCCTTTAATCCCAGCACTTGGGAGGCACTGGTAGAAGGATCTTTGTGAGTTTGAGGCCTCCCTGAGACTACATAGTGAATTCAAGGTCAGCCTGGGCTAGAGTGAGAACCTACTTAAAAAAAAAAAAAAATAAAAAATAAAAAAAAAGGAAAGAAAAAGAAAAAAAATTCCAAGCTGAAGTCAAATTGCTAGGAAATTTAAAAATTTGTGTTAAAGAAATAATTAAGAACTTACTACCTAAAATGATGACCTTGGACTTCTTTTTTAAAATATTTTAATTTTACTTTATTTATTTGAGAAAGAAAAAGGGAGAGAGAGAGAATGGGCATGCCAGGGCCTCCAGCCGCTGCAAATAAACTCCAGACACATGCACCCTCTTGTGCAGCTGGCTAACGTGGATCCTGGGGAATTGAACCTGGGTCCTTTGGCTTTGCAGGCAAATACCTAAACCACTAAGCCATCCCTCCAACATGACCTTGAACTTCTGATCTTCCCACCTCCACCTCTTCAGCGCTGAGATCACAGGTGTGTGCCACCACATTGGGTTTTTGCTGTCCACAATATACATTTTGGGGGGGGGGGCGGAGAAAGTCAGAGAGAGAGAAAGAGAATGGGTGTGCCAGCAGCCTGTCAGCTGCTGTGAATGAACTCCAGATGCATGCGACCCCTTGTGGGAAAGTGTGGCATTGCGCCCTTGTGTCATTTGCGTCTGGCTAAATGTGGGACCTGGAGAATCAAACGGGCATTCTTAGGCTTAGCAGGCAGGCATCTTAACTGCTAATCTATCTCTCCAGCCCCACAATATACATTTTTAAGTGAAGGAAGTATAAGACATGTATTTGGGGAGGGACTTATACCTGCCAGGAAATCTCGACACAGCTACACACGCCTATGCCAAGCTGTCCATGGTGTCTTTCTCCAGGCCATTGGTCTTGTGTTCATTCTCTTTTCTCTTTGTCCTTGTCTTGTTTCTTGTTCCCCTCTCCCTCTTTATTGTCATTCTCCTCTTCTTCCTCAGGAAGGAAGACCAATGAGCATAATTTGGTTTGATAACAAGAAAAGTAACTAGAGATGGGTGTGGTGGCTTGCTCACTCTTATAATAATCCCAGTTGTGGGGAGGGTGAAGCAGAAAGATTGCTGAGTTCAAGGCCAACCTGGAGCAAATAGTAAGTTTGAGGCCAGCCTGGACTAGAATGAGAGCCTGCCTCAAAAAAGGGGAGGGGGCCTGGAGAGATGGCTTATTGGTTAAGACGCTTGTCTACAAACCCTAAGGACCCACATAGGCCGGATGCACAAGGTGGCACATGTGTCTGGAGTTTGTTTGCAGTGACTGGAGGCCCTGGCATACCCATTATCTCTCTCTCTTTTTCTCTCTCTCTACCTGCCTCTTTCTCTTTCATAAATAAATAAATAAATAAACAAATAAATTTTAAAAAGGGCTGCAGAGATGGCTCACCATTTAAGGGGCTCACCTGCAAAGCCTAATGATCCAGGTTCAATTCCCCAGTACCCATGCAAAGCCAGATGCACAAAGTGTCACATGCATCTGGAGTTTGTTTGCAGTGGCTACAGGTCCTGGCACGCCCATTACTCTTTTTTGCTGTCTCTCTATGTCTGTCTCTCTTCTGTTTCTCTCTGTTTGCAAATAAATAAATAAATAAATAAATTTAAAAGAGAAGAGGAAGAGAGGGAGGGAGGGAAGGGGAAGGAAGCTAGATCAGTTACTCAAAAAATAATGCTGCTTTTGTTGTTGTTTGTGAACTGTTTGAGCCTGAGGATATCTCCTTTGTAAGTGTTGAGGTCCTGACTTTTCCTAGCTGGCTTATTGATTCACTAAAAATCTTTTCATTGTGCCAGGCAGTTTGGTGAATAGAAGAATAAAAAGGTGGATACAAGAATCCTGCCTTGTTTTACACTGTGGAAGTCTAATAAACACAGCCAACATACAGGTACAATGGCTTGGAATAAACCAACTCTCTAATCTAACCAACAGCCATCTGTACCTATTTAATTTTCCACGTTTTGGTTACTGGGGGAATGTACATGGTTGACTGTAACCAATCCGTTTCAGAAAGCTGGGAATGCACAGATGCCTTGTGATAGGCTGTTCTGCTAACACAGCTCTGTAGCATTCATTGAATACAGTTGCTCCAAATCTGTTTGTTGTTGTTGTTGTTTGTTTGTTTGGTTTTTCGAGGTAGGGTCTCACTCTAGCCCAGGCTGACCTGGAACTCACTCTGTAGTCTCAGGGTGGCCTCAAACTCACAGTGATTCTTCTACGTCTACCTCCCGAGTGCTGGGATTAAAGGCGTGCGCCACCATGTCCAGCCAAATCTGTTTCTTCATTACATTACTTATGCTTCACTTCCCATTTTTGAAAACAGACTCCATTTAGAAGGATTTATTCCATGAGGTCGGATTCTTTGCTCTTTGTAGCTCTTTCCAGTGAAGTTTATTCCTTTGTGTTAGTGCTTTTGGCACGAGGAAGCTTCTTTCCACTGGCTTGTGAGTGAGCCACCAATGCCTGGGCCTCCTGAGCTACCAACTGTCGGGACTTGGGGGCCTGTTGCACATAGTTCATACGACTGCATGAAGGGTTTCAGAAAAGCACTCCCCTTTGATGGTAGGCTTACATTTCTCTTGTTCTTTATTTCTTCCTTATGACCACTAACATTTCTTTAATGGTTCATTTTTTAGGGAGATTAAGGGAGATTAATTATAACCCTGGCACATTGGATTTCTCATTTGAAAATTTTCTTTCTGTGGCAGGATTGGAAAATAATAAAAACAGTTCACACAGCTGCCTCAGTTACCAAGACAACGGGACGATAAAATAGTTGGCTACGTGGATGTTTCCTCTTTTCCAGAACTACCTACCTTCCGCCCGCAGTGATCTGCACCCTCAAAGCTGTATATCTGTTTGAGAGCACTGGTTTTCTTTTTTTCTTTTTGGCAAGGACTTGTGTGCCTTGATTAAGGTTTGAGAACAAAGTAGGGTGTGTTTTTTATTTGTTTGTTTGTTTGTTTTTCTTCAATTTTTCCTTAAAGTTACTTAAAAAAATCTATACAAGTAAATATATTTATATAAGTACTTATATGTATTTATACAAATAAATGTATTTATACAAGTTTAATATAAGAATGTAGTAAGTTCTAAGAGGCTGAGACAAGAAGATTCTTGTGAGTTCCAGGCCAGTCTGGACTACATAGTGAGATCCTGCCTCAAACAAAATAAAAGTTAATGCTGGGGGTAGTAATGGACTCACCTCAGCACCTGGCAGCCTAAGGCAGATGGTTTGCGGAGTTAGAGGTCCACTGGGCCACAAAGCAAGAACCAAGACACCTGGGCTACAGAGGGAGACCCTGTCTCATAAAAATGAAATGGGCTGTTGCAGGACAGGTGGCAGAAAGAATATGTTGGTGACCACCTTGGTTGTTATTCTTGGTGATTATGAGACTCTGACTCAAGAAAATCAAGAAAATCAGTGAAAGCCAGGCATGGTAGCACATGCCTTTCTTTAATGCCAGCACCAGGGGAGCTGAGGTAGGAGGCTGGCCTTGAACTTATGAGTGATACTTCTATCTCTGTCTCCCAAGAGCTTGGATAACAAGCATGAACCATCAGGCCCAGTGTGATATACTTTGATATATGAGATTTTTTTTGGAGTCAAATAGAGCAAGAGCAAGAGCGAGAGCGAGAGCGAGAGCGAGAGAGAGAGAGAATGCACATGCCAGCTGCCTCTCAGCCACTGTGAATGAACTCGATGCATGCGCCCCCTTGTGGGCAAGTGTGGCATTGCACCCTTTTCATCACTGCTAAATGTAAGCGTGGGACCTGGAGAATTGACCAGGCATTCTTAGGCTTAGGAGGCAGGCGCCTTAACCGCTAAGCCATCTCTCCAGCCCTTATACATGAGATTTTAATTTTTGAAAAATCCATTTTATTATCTTAGTTTGTTGCTTGTGGTTTTGGTGTCATCCAGGAAACCATCCAAATCCAGTTACGGAGACTTTCCTCTCCTTTTCTTCTGAGATTTCTAGGCCTTTGATATATTTGGAGATACTGTGTTTGTGGTGTAACGGAAGAGTCTAACTTCATTCTTTGCGTGTGGATGACAAGTTTTATCACTGTCACTTGTTGAGAAACTATTCTTTCCTTGCTGAGTGGCCTTGGCACCCTGGTCAAAAATCAACTGAGCAGCCTCGACTTGTGGGTAAGATGGTGGCGTACTAGCCATGCCAAAGCAGCCTAGGGAGGAATTAACAACCTCGGCAGAGAAGCAGGAGAGACCTGGAGCGTCTAGCAACCACACAAGCAGCCACCATGGGGTTGGTCCACACGGCTGCCAGGCTCTGCCTGGGCCACAGGAGAAGCCAGGTGAAGGGATTTTCCACTCACACCAGTGTGGTGGTGTGATTCAGGTGTTCCCCATAAACTTAGGTGTGCCGAATGCTAGGTTCCCAGCTGATGGAGATTTGGGAACTAATGCCTCCTGGAGGCAGTGTATTGTTGGGGACAGGCTTATGGGTATTATAGCCAGCGTCCCCACGCCAGTGTTTGGCACACTGCTTTGCTGATGTTGTCTACGTGATGTTGGTGACGAGGTGATGTCAGGACCCCACAGTGAACACCAGTAACTTCACCGAGAAGGGCCCTCACTGAAATGGGGGTAGAGGAGAAGTGATATAAGAGTATAACCTTAAAAAAAAAAATTGAGCTGCAGAGATGGCTCAGTGGTTAAGACTCTTGCCTTTAAAGCCGAAGGACTGGGGTTCAGTTCGTCAGTACTGAAGTAAAGCCAGATATACAAGGTGACACATGCAAATGCAGGTCATTGGTAGTGGCTGGAGGCACTGGCAGGCCCATTCCCTCTCTCTGCTTCTTTCTCTCTCAAATAAATAAACAAAATTTAATTTAAAGATTATAAAAAATAAAAGCAGAATGTATTTTGAATAAATATTGAGGCCTGACAGTAGTTTTGCATTAGCTATCCTAGTTCCACCCTCTCTCTTGTCTCTTTGCTCCTGTTTGATGCTTCAGTGGAATACCAGAGCCCTTGGGTGCTTGGTGTCACTGAAATGGCCCGTGTGGAACATGGAGTCCAGAGGATGTGAGAATCCCCGCACCCCGCTTGGTCACTGACACTCTGTGTGACAACTCCCTCCCCCACTTCATTACTGACACTGTAGGGCTTTTGAAGTAGGCTCAGATTCCCATGTGAAAAATACAGAATAGATGCAAATTCCTGACCCTTTGTTCAATTAAAAAACATTGAAATTCAAGAATGATATCAACTTTTTTCTCCCCAGCTTTTCAAGGTAGGATTCTACTCTAGCTCAGGCTGACCTGGTATTCACTATGTAGTTTCAGGGCAGCCTAGAACTCATGGCAATCCTCCTACCTCTGCCTCTTGAGTGCTGGGATTAAGGGTGTGGCTACCATGCCCGGCCTTCAAACATATTTTTAATGACAGAAAGGAGCCTAGAGTATTTATTAGCAACTCTAGATTTTTTTTATATTTTCATTATTATTATTTGTTTTTTTTGAGGTAGGGTCTTGCTTTATCCCAGGCTGACCTGGAATTCACTATGTAGTCTCAGGGTGGTCTCAAACTCATGGTGATCCTCCTATCTCTGCCTTCTGAGTGTTGGGATTAAAGGCGTGTGCCACCACGCCCGGCTATATTTTCATTACTTATGTGAGAAAGAGACAAAGAGGCAGAAAGAATGAATATGGACAGGTCAGGGTCTCTTGCAAATGAACTCCATGCATGCTCCACCCTGTGCATATATGGCATTATGTGGGCACTGGGGAATCAAACCTGGCCATCAGGCTTTGCAAGCAAGAACTTTAACTGCTGAGCCATCTCTCCAGCCATTAGATATTTATAATTTATAATATTATAATTATTAAAATGTTATAATGATTAATATTAATTATTTAATATATTTTATAATATTTCCATAATATTTTATAGTATGTTATGGAAAGTTTAAAATATATTCAGAAGTATAGAAAACGGTATAATCAATCCTCGTCCTCTCATTCCCAAAACATTTTGTCAATGCTGTTTTACTTACCTCCCAACTAACTTTTATTCCCTGAAGCATTTTAAAGAAAATCAGGGATATCTGGTCATTAAACCCATCAATAGTTCAGTATGCAAGTAAATCTTTTTAAATTTACACCTGTTAATCCTGTCTTAGTTCTCCCTTCTCATTAGATTAAGTAAGAAGGTGAATGATTTGCCCAAGGCCATATGATTGAGCGGCAGAAATAGAGTGAGAATTTCAGAATTTTGTGTTCTTTCCACAGAACAAGTTATCTTTGAAAATTACCTGTTCACTGCCCCCCTAAGTCCAGTTGGGCCGTTACTATAAAATTCCACAGATCAGTGTGTTTATCAGCAAAGTGAGTGCTTTACAGGTCTGAGGCTGGGAAGTCCAGGACCAAGGTGGCCTCAGCATTGGTATTTGGGGGAGGTCTTGCCTTCTAGAAAGGTCTTGCATTGCACGTTTGAGCTGCGTCTTCACTTGGAGAAAGGAGCAAACAAACTCTCTATTGCCTCTTAGAAGGGCACTAAGCTCATTCTGCCTCGTACCACCACCACGTTAGGGGCTGTGTTTCAACATACAGATTTTGCAGGGATTCAAACATTCGGACAACAGCACCGGCTAAAAGAAAAAAGCACACACAGTTAGATTGTCTACCAGTGTCTTCAAGCAGAGTCATCTAGGGAGACTTTAAAACACCAACTCCTGAGCCCCAGCCCCAGAGGACTTCATTTCTTGGGGCTGGATTGGAGCCAGCAGTGTGTTTAAGCCAATTTGCATCACTTCCTGAGAGCCAGCTATTATATTTCAAAGAATTTTATGAGCTAATTACTAAAAATCATTAAAAATTAAATTATATAGACGTATAATTACAAAAACAAACATAGTAAGTATTCAACACTCAGCACTTCCTATTAACTTGATTGTACTTTATTACTGTCATGAGCACGCTATGTCAGCAACATAGACAAACATGCTTGTGTCTTTCCACAGTGTCAGAATTTATTGAATAACAATAAACTCACAAGGCACAGAGGTTTCAGCGGCAGCAATTTGCCAGATACTCTTACTTTCCTTGCTAGTCTTGGCTCAGACAACACAGCTTCTTTTATTCCAGTCTTAATTACTAATGCTAACTCTCAAATCACACACTACAATCACACAGTCTATCATCTAATCTGTATCATCTACATCTGTAATGTTACAGGATGACTACAAAGAGTTCAGAGGCTTGAGTATCCAGAGCTGGAAATGAATAGGAATGCAAAAGTTGGGCTGGAGAGATTGCTCAGGGGTTAAAGGTGCTTGTCTGCAAAGCCTGATGGCTGTGGGTTTGACTTCCAGTACCTATATAAAACCAAATATACAAAGACGCACAAGAGTCTGGCATTTATTTGCAGTGCCAGGAGGCCCTGGCCCACCCATACTCACTCTTTCTATCTGTCTGCTTATTTCTCTGTGTGTGTCTCTCTCTAAAATAAATAAATAAAAATCTTTTTAAAAGGAAACACGAAAGTCTCTGTGTTGACAAGATGACCCTGCTAGAGGAGAGGCTGGAGGAACTGCGGCTGGGGTAGAGTCAAAGGCTGCAGGGTTGGGGCTGAGCCGCAGGAGTGAGGCAAAGTGAAGATCAGGACCAGCTCCAGACAAATGCACAGATGGGTGGACAGCAGCTCTAGACAGGCAGATAGGCAGATGGATAGGTGGCATTTGAATAGGCAGCACCAACAAGCTGTGTTATAATAGCTGAGCCGAAACCCTTGGAACAGTCAGGATTGCTTACACACTGGGTGGTCAGATGACAAGTTGGTGGGGGTGCCACCATCACAAGGCTAGGTGTCCGTATCTTTCTGAGGTCATTGTGAGGGAGTCGACACACTTTCCTTGGGCTGTTCTGGTTGATAAGTTCTTAGGCATGGTTTTGCTGTATGATATAACATGCCCATGGGCTCCGAGAGTCCCAGTTCACTCTGATATGTTTATAGGGTGGAATTCTTTCTACTCTCAGGAATGTATTAAGACTCCCTGTGTCACATGGGTGATGCCAAACAGATAGTGCCACTCACATGTCCACCCAGAGCAAAGTTATCCTCAACATTCAAAATGGAGTCAAAAGCTACTTGTAAAATGGAGTCCCTCAGGGCAGGGCATGGTCTGAAGAGCCAGTCTGACACACTATATTGAGTAACTTCGAACAGAGCACAACCTGATCTCCATTGCTGTCTATGCTCTTGAAGTCATGGCCATTATGTTTTTACAGTGGAAACACTGTATCGATTTTTTGGTTGTTACTTTGTTTTTGTTTTATTTCTTTTTGAGACAAAGTCTCACTCTGTAGCCCAGACTGACCTGGGATTTTTAAACTCATTGCCTCAGCTTCCAGGCGAGCCACCATGCTGGCTTTGGAAATATGGCATAAGGCACACTATTGTGCTTTTTTCCCCCCTGCACCACACTCAGTGGTAGCCTGACATTGATCAAGTGGGAGTATTTGAAACTTATGCCATGAAAATTGACAAAAACTAACCACGCTTGATTTATTGCTTTGTTGAATGTCTAGATCATTAAATTTTAATAATGTAAGTTAAATTTAAAGCATGTCATGCTTATGGCAATTGCATCGTGAATAATAGAAGATTGAGGAAATAATCTAATATTCACAAACTATTATGAAGTGGGGCATGGTGGTGCATGCCTACAATCCCAGTATTTTGAGAGGTGGAGGCAGGAGGTTCAGGAGTTTAAGGTCATTCCTGGCTAGATAGTGAGTTCAAGGGCAAGATGGCTACATGAGACCCTGTCTCAAATAAAACAAAACAAAATTAAATTAATGTCTAATTCATCAAAGAAGTCTCTCATTATCTCATCATTAGTAAACAATGTGAGATGGGCAAATAGGTTCATTTTGTTTTAATTCACATTGTAAACAAAAATTACTAGGCAGCATTGATGTTGAAATCATACTTCTTTTTAATATTTATTTATTTGCAGAAGGAGAGAGAGAGAGAGAGAGAGAAGCAGGTAGATAGACAGTGGCCTCCAACCACTGAAAATGAACTTCAGATGCGTGCGCCACCATGTGCATCTGGCTTTACGGGGGTCCTGGGGAATCAAACTGGGATCATTAGGCTTTGCAGGCAAGCGCCTTAGCCACTAAGTCATTTCTCCAGCCCCAAACCATACTTCTTTATCAACTGCAAATGTAGTTTAACTATAGATACATGAGTTTAGTTAAAAGCTGGGCATGCTGTCGCACACCTTTAATCCTAGCACTCGGGAGGCAGAGGTAGGAGGATTGTCTTAAGTTCAAGGCCACCCTGAGGGAACATAATGAATTCCAGGTCAGCCCGGACTAGAGCGAGACCCTACCTCAAAAGTGAAGAATGAAAAAAAAAAAAAATAAAGAGCCAAAAGAAGGCAAGGAGTGCTTTTGCAATGCTGTCTTCCAGACAAAGTGACCATGGCATTCATAGTCTTGCAGTGGCTGATGCTACCTATGCAAGACCTGCATAACAGAAGGAGAAAAAAATGAAAGAAATCAAAATAGAGAGAGGTTAGAAAAAAAGAAAGAAGAAGGGATTCAGTGAAGGAGGGATTTGGGAAGGGCAAAATGGAGGTGGTGGGAGAGGATTATGATCATGGTATATTATATTGCTTATAAATACAGAGGTTGTCAGTTAAAAAAAAAATCTACCAAAAGTGTTCTGTCAGAGTCCAGACTTAGGACACGTAATAAAGAACATTTGATGTCATATCATTTCTAGATTGTGTAGTACATATCCTTATTAATCAGCAAAATATGTAATGCACTTATAAATGTGCAAACTGAACATTTTGTTGGAAAGCACACTTCTGAAAGAAACCCTTGAATCTTAAATTCAAATATCCATCTCAGGTATTTTTAGATACCCTAACTTTGGAGAGCCACTGCTTTGGACATTGAACAAAAGACAAGGGTCACTTCACCTAGTCTCCAAAGATTTTGTCCCAATTCTTACTAAAAGGGACATAACATTTTTTTTCAAGTATAAAAGTTTATTTAATTTTTTTAAAGTTTTATATAGGGATATAAGTAATGTACAATAAGTAACACATTATAGAGTAAGTGATTTGATAACTTAACATATTTTATTTATTTATTTACTTATTTGAGAGAGAGAAACAGATAGAGTGAGAAAGAGAGAGAGAGAGAGAAAGAGAGAGAGAAAGAGAGAGAGAGAAGGGGGGTGCCAGGCCCTCTAACCCTTGCAAATGAACTCCAGACACATGCGCCACCTTGTGCATCTGGTTTACGTGGGTCCTGGGGAATCGAACCTGGATCCTTATCAGGCAAGTGCCTTAACTGCAAAACCATCACTCCAGCCCTGATCTGCTGATGTTTGGTATATGTACACACTTGTAGAAGCCATCACCCCAGTCAACACTGTGAACCTGCACCCTGCTGTAATTCTTCCCCTCTACCCCTCTGTCATCCCCTCACCAGAAGAGTCATGATCTGCTCTCTGTCACTATTTGTATTGACATTTTTCAGAATTCTACTTAAGTGACATTATGCAGTGTGCGTTCTTCCTGATGTGGCTTCTTTCACTCACCAGAATTGTTTTGACGATCTTCCTGGTGCTATGTAGCTGGCTCATTTCCTTTTCGGCTTAGCAGGCTTTCCAGTGTACGCTACGCTGCGGCATGACTTTCATCCAAATGCTGAGGATAGTGGGTTGTTTCCATGCTGCTGGGAACTTTTACAAATTATTTTTATTTTCATTTACTTATTAGAGAAAGAGAAAGAGAGACAGAGAATGGGTGCACCCGAATCTCTTCAAACCTTATGAGATGCTTGTGCCACTTTTTGCACCTAACTTTATGTGGGTGCTAGAGAATTGAACCCGGGCCTGCTGGCTTTGCAAGCAAGTGCCTTGAGCCACAGAGCAGTCTGCCCACCCCCTTTTTGTAAATTTTACATTTCTGAGAGCATCTGTTTGTGTTTGAGTGTGTATGCATGTGCGTACGTGTGTGGAGGCCAGAGTTTGATGTCACGTAACTTCCTCTATCCCTCTCTGTCTTACTTTTGAGATATGAACTCATGGAACTCCGAGCTCACTTGTTCAGCTAGACTAGCTGGTATGACCAAGCGCCTCTTCTGTCTCTTCCTTCCCAGAACTAGGAGTTGAGGCATATGACCTCCACCCAACTTCTACATGGATCCTGGGGATCTGAACGCAAGTCCTCAAGCTTGCATGGCAAGCACTCTACCCACTGAGCCTTCTCCATAGCCTGGACTTTCTGGTTTTATTTTATTTTAATTTTTTAGATAGGGTTTTGCTCTAGCCCAGGCTGACTTAGAACTCTGTAGTCCGGGCTGGCCTGGAACTCACAGCAATCTCCTACTCTAGCTTCCTGAGTCCTGGGAATAAAAGTGTAAGCCACTATGTCTGGCTAGCCTGAACTTTAAGAAAAATATTTTACTTTTACTTATTTATTTGAGGGAGAGAGAGAGAGAGAGAAAGAAAACTCCAGATGCATGTGCCACCTTGTGCATCTGGCTTATGTGGGTCCTGGGGAATTAAACCTGGGTCCTTTGGCTTTGCAGGCATACCTAACCATACCTCTAGCCTCTGAACTTTTAATACAAATTTTTGTATGGGTTTGTATTTCCCTTTCTCTTAGGTAAATACCTAGGAGTGATAGTTGGATCTGCTTCTAAAACAGTCAGCTTGTTCTTCCTGTTCCCTCTGTTTCCCACTTTATCTTTTCTTCCTCCCTCCCTTTCTCCCTTTATTTATTTGAGAGAGAGATACACAGGGAGAGAGAATGTGTATGTGTGTGAGTGCACACGCACGCATACACGTGTGTGTACCAGGGCCTCTAGACACTGCAAACAAATTCTACACGCATGTGCGATATTATGCATCTGGCTTCTGTGGGTATTGGGGAATCGAACCTAGGTTCTTAGGCTTCATAGGCAAGTGCCTTAGCCACTAAGCCATCTCTCCAGCCCCCTTTCTCCCTTTTGTCCTAGCTTTCTTCTTTCCTCTTTTTCTCTTTGACTTTGGTTCAGGATTTTCCTTTGGATACTCCAAGCAAACCAGGGGTGTAGCATACCTTAATTTCCATCCTTTAAGGGATCAGCTAACAATTACTCAGTGGGAGTGGGAAAAAGCTAGCTTGTAGTAGTGAACATTGCAGTTAGTCCCTTCCCTTGCATCCTCTGCTGTTGATTCATTTGTTTCTCATTTTTCTTCAGTTCTTATTTGCATTTCCATTTTCTTTTGTGATTTCCTGAACCACAAACTTGCAGGAAGATTATTTAGAAGGTTTGAAATTTTATACGATATAACTTCTCTTAAGCATCATGTCCCACACTATTTAATTTCAGAATTTTAGCTGATGGCAATAATTATGATTTAGCACATCCATATATGTTGCCAAAATACTCAACAGAGGTGTTTGTGTCTGTAATGCTTGTTTGCCAGCTCTAGAATGTCTATTTCCAGAAGGTCTATTTCAAAAGTAGTGAGGGCAATTATATTTTACTCAGGTTAACCAGTTATGTTTCCAATTTATTTTTATTTTGATATTTATTTATTTATTTATTTATTTATTTATTTATTTATTTATGTGAGAGAGAAAGAGAGGCAGATTATGGGTGCCCATCCCTTCCTGATGTTTGTTGCAGATGAACTCCAGACACATGTGCCATATTTAGCTTCACATGGGTACCAGGAAATCAAATCCAGGCTTCCAGGCTTTGCAAGCAAGCGTCTTTGCCCACTGAGTCATCTCTGCAGATTATTTTAGTGATGTGTTGGTCTCCTGTTATACATTGTTGTTCTAAGCAGCTACTGGACTGCTCTCTCAGTGTGTCTGGATCCCATGTGATACCATTGAAGAAAGAGGGTGTAAGGAGTGGGACGCTTCTGTCATGGAAGAAGACTTTGCAAACCCCGCGATCTCAAACAGCTCAGCAGTGATTCACCTCCAGCCAGTTGTAACTAGAAAGACTGAAGTGCATCAGGGTGTCAGTGGGGACTGTGACTAAACTGTGACTAAAATAATAATTTCCTCTGCTCCCGTAACAGCTTCTAAGATGTCTCATGATCGAGCCTCTCTAGCCAATCGTGCAGTGGCTTGGTTGGTGGCAAGATTTGCTGAGCCTATCGATGGCGACAGCTCCCTGGAGCCTCAGAGAGACTTGGAGGGGGAAGTTGGCTTGGGCAGCCCCTCTCTCCAGGCTTATGCCCAGTTCTTTGAGGAATCTGCAATGTGGCATTATTAAGTCATTTATTTTGTAATTTTGTAATTTTCTATAGCATCACCACATTACTGTGAAAACGCATAAAGGCACACGTCTAGAAAGGGTTAAGTGTTCGCCATCTTGCTCAGCACTATTCTTCAAAGCATGGCAGGAGTTATGTATACTCTTCAAAAACCCCTTTCTTGGTGAGGGAGCTGTCTGTCTTTCTCTGCCCAATCAAGATAAAAGTTGTTTCTGAAGGGAAGCCCTGTTTATAGATCCAGGGACTGGTAGTCTTCCAAGATTCAAGTGAAAAACAAAACAAACAAAACAAAACATAAAAGTGGAAAGAAGGACCAGTCTCTGTTCTGTGGGAGGAAAAGAAACAAAAGCGTCTCTATCTATGTAAACACTTTTGGTGTGACTCTAGCTGGTGCCTTAAGATATTGAGAATACACTGACAACATTGATTATCACCTCCAAGTGCAAAACACAGTGGAATGATGTGACTGAAGAGCAGAGCAAGTGCTTGAAGAACTAGCTCATTCATGAAAATCTTCTAGAACTTTCCATTGTAATGTAGTCATCCCTCAGGATCTGTGGGGGATTGGTTTTAGGATATCCCATACATACTGAAATCCCTTACAGAAAATGACCGAGTATTTCACAGACCTGTAATTTTTTCACATTCACATCAACTTTATTTATTTATTTATTTATATTTGAGAGAGAGAGACAGGCAGATATATAGAAAGAATGGGAGCAGGGCCTCTAACCACCACAAACAAATGAATTCCAGACATATGTGTCACCTTGTGCATCTGGCTTTATGTGGTAACTGGACAATTGATCCTCGGTCCTTAGGCTTTGCAGGTAAGTGCTTTAACCACTGAACAATCTCTCCAGCCCCAACATCATTTTTCTATCGCATCTCATATTGACCTGTTTTAACCAATGGCTTACCATCATCAGAAGTTTTTACACATTTACCACGTTGCTCTCATACCAAAAAGCAATTGGGATGAATTCTATTGAATTATATCTGGGCTACCTGCTGCTCTTTACTGTTTATTTCTTGCTGCTGTTGGGTTTTCTAAGCCAAGACTGAGCACATTCTGGAAAGCTGTGCAGTGACCAGGTCCCACGCATAGCTTAGGAAGTCCCATGATGTCATCTACAGCAAATCAGCTTGGGACTGTTGTGAAACATCAGCGCAACCACGCAGATGCTTGGGATTAGAGCAAGACAGCAGAGGAACCGTGACTATAGTCAGCTTGTGCAGCCACACGGCAGGTAAACACCTCTGCTCTGTCGGCATTTGTGAAATGCCGGTAGCGGCTTAGGGACAGTGAAGGAGACTCATGACAAACGCTTCTGATGCCTCAGGTGTGTCACTGGTTTTCCCGTCTTTCTAGCCATCCCTTCTCAGTTTCCTTTACAGGATCCTCTTTTCTTGTCTCATCCACTGTGGTGTTCACTGAATTGTCTCCAACGCCTCTTCTTCCACGGTGCACACCCCTAGTTCGTCGTTCACTGTTACTGCGATGATGACATTACTGTATGTGGGAGAGACCCTGTTTTTTCCTCATCTCCAACGCTGGCTTTTCCCCGGCCTGAGATCTCCCTGTCCTCCGGGGTTTGCCACAGACAACATAAACGTTTAGCTGTTTTCCATTGGCCTAAGCCAATCACAATAAGTAGTCTTCTCTCGTACCACAGCTGGTGGCATTTTGGCCCTTCCGTATAGGACCTCATGGGCACAAAAAGAATAAGTACTTTCCTAGGAAGAAAATAGGCCGATTAAGCAACTAACAGAGTCTGCTTCTATCCACACAATAGTACTTCACAAAAAATTTTAAAATATTTTTAATAGTTTATTTATTTTTTTGAGAGAGAGAGAGAGAGGGCACACCAGGGCCTTCAGCTGCTGCAAACGAACTCCAGACACGTGCACCCCCTTGTGCACCTAGCTTACATGGGTCTGGGGAATTGAACCGGGGTCCTTAGGCTTCATGGCAGATGCCTTAACCACTAAGCCATTTACCCAGCCCTGCTCCACAAAATTGTATATAATCAAGTCTTTACCTGGTAATGAGAGTCCCTCATGATCTAAATTCAGGTCACTTCTGGACTTACTGCTTCCCCTATCGTCCCCTGTGTTCTGGTCATCTCGGGTCACCGTTTTCACGACATGCTCCGTTCTCCTCAGCTTCACTGGCCCTTCTTGGAAGTTTCCTTCCTCTTTTATCTGCAAATCAAAATCCTGTTCATCTTGCAAGATATCTCTCCAAAGCCGCTCCTGACATAAAGTCTTCCCTCTGGGTAACCCAGGGACCAGTCTTCCTATTTTCTCCTTTGAACTTTTGAAATACTAGATGGTTCCGTCTCTCCTATAGATGTGAGGTTCCTTGATAAGGACTGTGGTTAGTCAGTTTCGTCATTCCCACGGTGTCTGGTCTGGCGCACAGTAACTGCCTGGCTTGCTGGGGATGATCGAGTAACGATCTGACTCACACACTGCTTGGCGGTATTCACATGCAAGCCGAGCCTGTCTTTTGCAGCCAGGGAAGTAAGACAGGGTCTTCAGGTAGGAAGGCAAAAACCTTCGTAGGATGCCCACGTGTGGGCTGTTCGGGATGAGTCCTCCCTGCACACAAAGCTGAGGTACATAAGAAAACAAGGAAACACAATGCTCTTTGTCTCCATTGGAAAAGCGTGTTTTTCCACATCATCACCTTTGCCTGTCTGTCTTCTGCAGTTTTGGGCTGCATCCCACTTGTTCCTTTGCCTTAGGCAAGTATTATTATGGGGATATTGATTCCAACTGTAGTCACCTTTCCTTTCCCCAAGCTGTTTTCTCTGTTTCATGCTAATATTTTATATAATCGCTTTTCTATTCTAATATCTTTGAGGGCACTTCCAGGCATCCTATGTGTACTGTTGGGAATAAAGATTCTTAAAATATTGTGTGTCACTGAAGCATGTAAACATATTCTTTTATTAGTGCTATAGTGTATACTTAGAGGAATGGAGGACACAGAGTGAGGTCTGAGACCAGGGCATGACCTAAAAGATATTGAATTAAATAACAAATGATCAGGGCTGGAGAGATGGCTCAGCGGTTAAAGGTACTTACTTGCAAAGCCTGATGGCCTGGGTTCAATTCCCCAGGACCCATATAAAGCCAGGTACACAAAGTGGTGCATGTGTCTGGAGTTTCTTTGAAAGAAGGCCCTGGTTCACCCATTCATTCTCTCTGGAGTGATGGAGAGTGACAATAGTGGTAGGAAAGATGATAATTTAAAGTCAGTGCTTGGGCTGGAGAAATGGCTAAGCAGTTAAGGCATTTGCCTGCAAAACCAAAGGACCCAGGTTCAATTCCCCATAACCCATGTAAGCCAAATGCACAAGGTAGTGCATGCATCTAGAGTTCATTTGCAGCAGCTAGAGGCCCTGGCATGCCCTGCTCTCTCTATATCTATCTCTTTCTCATGCTGTTGTTCTTAATGCTGGAGTGAAATTTAGAGGACCCTTCCTCTAACCTATCAACATATCAACAAGAAAAAATATGTGGTTGGAGCGATGGTAAGAGCTCTGTCTGCCCAGACACAAGGACCTGAGAGATCCTGAGACCATTTGAGTTTGATTCCCTAGCACTCAGCTAAAAAGCTGTGCGTGGCCTTCCTTGTCTATAACTCCAGTCCTGTGGGGAGTAAAGACCCAAGAGTCACTGGGGCTAGCTCAGGGTTCAGAGAGTGACTGTCTTAAAGAAATATGCAGATGAGGGCTGGAGAGATGGCTTAGCGGTTAAGGTGCCTGCTTCCTAAGCCTAAGAACCCGGTTCCAATCTCCAGGTCCCACGTTTAGCCAGATGCAAAGTGACTCAAGGGCGCAATGCCGCACTTGACCAAAAGGGTTCGCATGCATCTGGATTTTGTTCACAGCAGCTGAGAGGCTGCTGGCGCGCCCATTTCTGTCTCCCTCTCCCTCTCTGTCTCTCTCCAAAAATAAAAAAAAAGAAATATGCAGATGAGCTAGAGCTGGACTCCAGATGTTCTCCTCTGGCCTTAACAAGCGCTTACAACCCACATCTGAATGCACACATGCCATGTACACACATACATCTGCCACACATACCATGTACACACATGCATGCATATGCCACACATGCCTTGTACACACATGCATACACCACACACACACACACACACACACCATACCACCTATGCACATGCATAACAAAGTAAAAGAGAAAATGTTTGGAAAAGAGGACTTCTTCTTGTGATTCAAGACCTGGTGAGCCAGATTTCTAGATTGGTGAGTGAAGGCAGACAGCGTACGAGGAGAGTTGCTGTTCTGAACAGCTCTGTGCTTAGATAACCGGGCTTTATGTCACAGGGAGGCAGACTGACGTGGCTGGTCTCTGCTGCTTCATCTTACCTTTGAGCTAGAAGGAGGGAAGGTGAGTCATACACAGGAGGAGACAGAAAAGGCACCCTGTGAAGCACGTGATGTGTTCGATGGCTTCATGCAAAGGACTCAGTTGCACTGTTGGAACTGCCACATAGCCAATGCCTCCTATTACCCATCCTGTAGAGAACAGAGCACAGTGGTAGGGCAATGGGAGAAGCATAGTTCTCCTGTCAATGTTTTATTTATTTATTTATTATAAGAGATAGAAGAAGGGAGAGGGGTTGAGAGGGAGAAGCGAGGGAGGAAGGGAGAAAGAGTAATTAATTATTTTTGTTTTCTTTTTTTTGTGTGGTGCTGGGGGATCAACCCAGGGTCTTACACACGCTAAGTATACATTCTACCACTGAGCTACCTCCAAGTTCTTTTATTTGAGACAAGGTCTCACTGTATAACTCAGGCTAGCCTTGAACTTGCTGTATAACCCAGGCTGGCCTTGAATTCAAGATCCCCTGCTTTTGCCTCTACCATGCCAGCCAATTAATTAATTTTAATGTGTGTACTTAAAGTATTAGTGCAAGACAGCCAGAAGTTAAAGGCGCCTCTCACTCAGCCAACACATATCCATTGTTATGATGCTTTTTGCACATGTGTTTTTTTTTTCCTAGAAAAATAAGGCTTACCTCTTTGGGTCAAAGGTCATAAATGACTTTACTCATTCTATACAATTTATTTAGAAATCTCTTTCATATCTTCACAGTTTCTTAAGTAGACTGTTTAGGGTGTAATTAGATCCTACCTTAATGATCTATCCACCCACAGCTGTACTGTCTGGCCAGTCTCTAAGCTTTGCCCAGCAGATCTCTAGCATCTAATGGCCTGCCCTGACTACACAGCACATTTGTGTGATCTGAGACGTCAGATCACCCTGATTAGTAGAACCATGCTTAACGTGAGAGTCAACATGACTTCAGTGCATCTCCTCGACAGGCCGTGGAGTCATAGGGAATGAATGAGTTTCGCAACTCTTCAAGGTCAAGGTTCTCAAGGATCCTCCTGAGGGTGAGACATCTGACCTTGAACTGTGTGAAAGAGGCCTGTACTTTACGCTTAATAGCTATTGCAGCATCTACTTGAAACAAGTTATTAACAAAATTAAGCTGGGTGTGGTGACTCACACCTATAATCACAGAATTTGGGAGGCTAAAGCAGGAGGAGGATTGCCACAAGTTCAAGGCCACCCGGAGCTATAGAGTGAGGTCCAGGTTAGCCTGAGCTACTCCAAAAGTATTAACAAGCAAAGTTAAATATAATAGGGGCTAGAGACATGGATGAGTGGTTAAGCACTTGCCTGTGAAGCCTAAGGGTCCTGGTTCGAGGCTCAATTCCCCAATACCCACGTAAGCCAGATGCACAGGGGGCACATGTGTCTGGAGTTCGTTTGCAGTGGCTGGAGTCCCTGGTGTACCCATTCTCTCTCTCTCTCTGTCATTCTGCCTCTTTCTCTCTCTCTCTCTGTCGCTCTTAAATAAAAAAGTTAAATACTATATATATATATATATATATATATATATATATATATATATATATATATTTGCCCCTTATAAATTTAAAAGTTTGCCAATTTAAGTGTTGTGATTAGGGTCTAATTTCACAAGAACTAGCTTTTCACCCCAGGGGATATAATCTACTCTGATATGCATCATGCCTTCACTTACTTCCCAGACTGTATATTTCCTTGCTGTTTCCCTGTCACCAAGAGCATATTAATTTAATATGCCCCTGTATAATTAAATAACATAATTTAATCCCTAAATTGTCTTCATAAAAATGTTTATATATCTGGGTGTGAGTGTGGTGGCGCACACCTTTAATCCCAGCACTCGGGAGGCAGAGGTAGGAGGATCACCATGAGTTCGAGGCCACCCTGAGACTACATAGTGGATTCCAGGTCAGCCTGGGCTAGAGGGAGACCCTACCTCGAAAATCCAAAAACAAAAACAAAAAAATGTTTATGTAACCTTGCAGGGACACGCTAAAATTTTTCTTTTCTTTTCTTTTCTTCCTTCCTTCCTTCCTTCCTTCCTTCCTTCCTTCCTTTCTTTCTTTCTTTTTTTTTTTTTTTTTTTTTTTCCGAGGTAGAGTTTCACTCTAGCTCAGGCTGACCTGGAATTCACTATGTAGTCTCAGGGTGGCCTTGAACTTACAGTGATCCTCCTACCTCAGCCTCCCAAGTGCTGGAATTAAAGGCATGTGTCATCATACCTCACCTAAAATTTTTCTTTTTTTGTAGAAATTTTTGTTTTTAAAATATATTTTATTTATTTATTTATTTGAGAGAGAGAAAGAGGGGGAGAGAGAGGGGGAAAGAGTGGGTGCGTCACTGCAAACGAATTCCAGATGCATGCAGCCCCTTGTGCATCTGGCTTACATGGGTCCTGGAGAAGTGAACTGGGATCCTTTGGCTTTGCAGGCAAACGCCTTAACTACTAAGCCATCTCTCCATCCCTGTCGTAATTCTCACAAATTGGTTTGCACAGCTGGAGGAGAGATGGCTCAGTGATTAAGGCACTCTCCTGCAAAGCCTAACAACCTGAATTTGATTCGCCAGTACTCACGTAAAGCCAGATGCACGGTGGTGCATGCTTTTGGAGTTCATTTGCAGCAGCTAGAGGTCCTGACACTCTCTCTCTCTCTCTCTCTCTCTCTCTCTGGTGTGGTGGTGTACAGCTTTAAATCCCAGCACTTGGGAGGCTGGGGTAGGAGGATCCTGTACGTTTGAGTCCAACCTGAGACTACACAGTGAATTCCAAGTCAGCCTGGGCTAGATTGAGACCCTACCTTGAAAAAAACAAACAAGAAAAAAATGGCTTTTATGTATCCAAGAAGCACATGTCTGTGATCCCAACACCTATGGAATTGGGAGGTGGAGTAAGGAGAATCCCAGCGTCTGTGGGCTTGTTAGTGTGGCATTGGCAGCTACAAAACAAGACAGACCCTATCTCAAACATGGCAGAAGCTGAGGACTGACACCCCAAGGTTGTCCTCTGAGCTCCACATGCATCCTGAAGCATGTGTGTCCATATACATACTCAAAAAATTTACATACTCATCCAGGTGAGGCCCATACCTGTAATCTCAGCACTCAGGGACTGAAGCAAGAGAATTGTGAGTTCAAGGCCAGCCTGGGCTACATAGTAAGTTTGAAGCCAGTCTGGCCTCATGAGACCCGTCTCAAAACAACAAAACAAAATTAGATCCAGGTTTAGTGTGGAGTCTGGTCATTCTAGTTCTGGTTCTCTGAGGTCCATTGGATCCCGTCTTTTTTAAAAAATATATTTTATTTATTTATTTAAGAGAAAGAGGCAGAGAGAGGGAGAGAATGGAGGCGCCAGGGCATCTAGCCACTGCAAAAGAACTCCAGATGCATGTGCCCCCTTGTGCATCTGGCTTATGTGCATCCTGGAGAATTGAACTGGGATCCTTTGGCTTTGCAGGCAAATGCCTTAACCGCTAAGCCATCTCTCCAGCCCTGGTTCCCATCTTTGTGTGGTTTCACTGCCCAGGTCTGCTTTGCAGAGCCGAGTTCATTTTGGCCTTCCCTTCATCTACTGCTGCCTCTCCTAGTGGAAGAGTAGCTCCCCATCAGGTAATCCAAATGCCGTACATCTCCTCTCTTGATAATGCAGTAAAAATGTATACTTTGTTAATGAGAATGTTACTTTCTTTATAGTTTTATAACTTTGTTAGCTCACTTATTTCTTATACATTTATTCTTGTCAAAATGAACCAAGGGGCTGGAGAGATGGCTTAGCGGTTAAGGAGCTTGCCTGCAAAGCCTAAGCACCCAGGTTCGACTCTCCAGGACCCATGTAAACCAGATGCACAAGATGGTGCATGTGTCTGGAGTTTGTTTGCAACAGCTGGAGGCCCTGGCGCACCCATACTCTCTCTCTTTCTGCCTCTTTCTCTCTCTTAAATAAATAAAAATGAAAATGAAGTGATGGAGGACCACCGGTTCCTTACAACTGGCTTTACGACTTGCTACGGAGGGATGTACTGCTGTTAACCCTATTGATAGGCTTATTTCTTTAAAAAGAAAATTTTTGTTTATTTTTATTTATTTATTTGAGAGTGACAGACAGACAGAAAGAGGCAGAGGCAGAGGGGGGGAGGGAGAATGGGCACACCAGGGCCTCCAGCCACTACAAACAAACCCCAGATGTATGCACCACCTTGTGCATCTGGCTTACGTGGGTCCTGGGTAATCGAGCCTCAAACTTGGGTCCTTAGGCTTCACAGGCAAGCGCTTAACCGCTAAGCCATCTTTCCAGCCCTATATGCCTATTTCTATGCTCCTATGGTGGTATCAAAATGGGAAAAGTTTAGAAGTAGAAAAGTAACTTCACATGTTAAGTGCCTTTTAGGCAAGAGGAATAGAGGCAACTGTAGCTAGAAGTTGTCTTCTCCATCTTCCTCAAGCCTGCCTACGTCAACTAGAATCCGGGGCCTTGAGTGTACGTCTTTGATGGGCCATGGAAACCCATATTCAAGTTTTCTGGCCTGTTTTCCAAATCAGGCTCTATTATGCACCCTATTATGTGATTCAGGTGCCGTCACCGAGCAGAGAAGTGGGGGATACTTCAGGAGGCAAAAAACATCCAGTACCTTAACAACCTACCTGTCAGTCCACGAAGACAAAGGAAATGCTCCGGTGGCAGCTGGCGGACTCTGAGAAGTTGACTGCCCAAAGAGTGTTTGGTTGTGAAAGTGTTAATCTTCATCCAGCTCCTAACCAACCCAACTTCCACGCGGTGAGCTCCATCTGCGAGTGAGGAATGCCCTGTGGTTTGTCTTAGGAGGTTGCTAGGAGATACTGTTTGGATGAGCTTGGCCATTGACGTGTGCACACGCAGGTATGTGCGTGTATATCTACACAGGCAGCTAGGTAGGTGTGCAGTGTGAACCATTATCTCCATTCTCACGGTGTTTTAGTGCAGCCACTGAAAAGAAAGCAATGGACTTTTCCTTCGTTTGGTAAAAACCCGATTCTTCCGTCTTCCCCACATCTCAGCTAAGCTGCTGTGGAAATGGTAGGTCTCAAGGGTGAGTAACTCACTGGGAGAGTGAGGTGGGGAACAACAGAAACCACCACGCTGGGGACTCCTGGCAGGTAGTAAAGCTTTGCTGTAAGGATGCTTCCGGGGCTGGGGAGATGGCTCAGCAGTTAAAGCCACTTGCTTGCAAAGCCTGATGGCCTGGGTTTCATACCCCAATACCCAAGTAAAGCCAAGAGCACAAAGTGGCACATGTGTCTGGAGTTTGTTTGAAGCAGCAAGAGGCCTTGGCATGGCCATTCTTATTCTCTCTTTATAAATAAATAAATAAATAAATAAATAAATAAATAAATAAATAAATAATTTAAGGATGCTTCCTGAGGTAAAATAAACAGGTATTTAAATGACCTCTAGAGGCCTGGTGTGGCGGTGCACACCTTTAATCCCAGCTTTCGGGAGGCAGAAGTAGGAGGATTGCCTTGGGTTCAAGGCTATCCTAAGACAACACAGTGAATTTCCAGGTCAGCCTGGGCTAGAGTGAGACCTACCTCGAAAAACAAACAAAAACAGAACAAAATAAAACAACAAACAAACAAAAGTGAACAATAAATTATCTCTAGACCTACTACTCTGTGCCTATAGGAAAACAACATGCCCTGAAATCTCTGGGTACCCCGAGTGTCTTAATGGCCAGGCAGAGACTGCCCGGAGGTCTCAGGGTGGTTTCCAGCTCTACCTCAGCCATGGGGCCTCTACGCATGGCTTAGCTGCCTCTGCAGGTCAAACTGACCTCTTTCAGGAGATCGCTGTCTTCTTTCCCGATTCCCCTTTAATGAGACTGAAGATCTGGGAGTCAGAAACACTGCCCAAGCCCTTTCTGGCAGCAGAGCAGCGGTGGAGCACTTACAAAGGCCTGGAGGGGTGTGCACCTGCGCCCGTGCGTGGTGCGGCTCTGGGATCCCCTTGAGCCCCTCCCGGGTTCTTCATCCCCTCCAGACCCCGGTCCTCTCCGCTTCCCTCCAAGCCTCCCTGTGGCCGCCAGACGTCCTTGCACTTGTCCCTTAGCCCCCGTGGGGGTTAAGGGTTAAAGGGGTTTATCAATGAAAGCTCTCTAAGGAAAGCAAGATCACCGACTAGGTCACTACAATTATTTCTCCGAAGTGCAATTTGCAAAAGTTTGCTTTCCAAGTCCTCCCACCGGGATGAGGGCGGTCAGTCGGGTCAGTGTCCATGAGACCTGACGGGAAGTGGTGGTGGAGGTGGTGGTGGTGTGGGGGGGGAGGGTTGGGGGGAGGAGGTCGTGTAGAGTGGACACTTGGCCACTTCTCTCCCCCCCAGCACGGGCCACGGCCGTGTCTTCTCGTCTTCCCTCAACTTCTCAGGGCGTCTGTGCCCAAGCCCTCGTGAACAGGCTCGCTCAGTGCAGCAGAGCCCCGGCCTCTAAGCGTGGTCCGTCCCCCCACCCCGCATAGTGAGTGACCTGCTCCGGTGGTCAGGACCCCGGGGCTCCGATGGGGCGCTGCGTCCGGGCTGGAGGGGGCAAGGGTGGGCGCAGCCGGGCTGGGGCTCGCCCGCAGCGCCGGGATCCGGGCTCGGCGGCGGGTTTGCACCGGGGCTTGGCGGCGGTTCAGCCCGCCCGAGCCTCGCCGGCCCCCGCTCCCCGCCCCCCGCGCCGGGTCCCCGGAGGCTCCGCGGCCGCCGGAGCGCGAGGGAGGTGGAGCCGCCGCGCGGCGCAGCGCAGCAGCCAAAGTCCCGCGGCGGCGCCGGCCGGGAGCGGCGGGCACCGGGCTGCCCGCGAAGACGCGGCGGGGAGGGGTGAGTCGGGGGCGCCCTTCCCTTCCTCCCCTTCCTTCCTCCCCGGGTGTGGTTCTCCGCTGCCCCGCTCTCCCATCCGCCGGGGAGCCGGGAGCCCCGCGCCGCTCCTTCCTGGCCTCTCTCGTCCACGCCTGTGCGCCTGGGTGGACACTGCCCGCCGCGCGCCGAGGGACCCGCGGGGCGGAAGCTGTTCACCGGGACCGGGGGTCGGGGTGGAGGGGGTCGGCGGCTGCGGAGAGCTCCGGGTGGACGACGGACTTCACGGAAACCCCAGGAAAATAAAGTCGCCTTTCTTTCCACGTGCCGGGGGACTGGGGGTGGGGGGGTGTAGGCACGACTTGGCTGGGACTGATGGAGAGACGGGTGGCCGGTGGGCAGCGCGCTCGCCCCTGGCTCCTCGGGATCGTGGGCACGCGAGGGTCACCGGCGTGGGAGGGCGCCCCTGCGCGGCGGGTGGGGCGCGGCCTTGGAGAGGGGCGGGGTGTTGGGGGGTGCGGAGCTGCGCAGAGCCCCGGCAGGCAGGCAGCAAAGTTGTTTGTTTGCACCCCGCTTCGTGCACCTGCAAGTCCCCTCGTCGGTGATTCTGAACACTGGGAGAGGAAGAGATGTTAACCTGCCAGCCGTGGGAGACGCTGATAATGAAATACACGAAATAAATGATGGGGCGGTTAGATTGTGCAAACAACATTTTTACACTGGTTGCAAAGCCTCGACACAGGTTTTACTGAAATATCATTAGGTTTGTCTGCATAACAAGGAGGGTTGAGTTGTTTCCTACATTTCTAATAGACACTTAAGTTTCGAGTGATTTCTACAGATTCCCTAAGGTGTCTCGGATGTTGTTAATATTGTCCATACAAGAAAGTCCGAATGATCACCAGCAGTATTAATAAGCTCCGAGCGATGCTGTCGTTGCTAAACTAAGAGGACAGAAGTCTTGACGGTTTGGGAATAGAGTATAAGGCAGAGAGTGAGTGATGTTCCTGGAGTAAAAAGTGACTTGAACACGTGTAAGTGTGAGTCCTGTAATAAGGGGATCATATGTTGGGATGCCAGAACATGCCAGGTCTTGGAAAATAAGAGATGGTTCCTACCCATTGTAGAAGCCAGTACATATTTGGTAATTTCTCTCCATTGCTCTACAAACCGTATGTGTACTCTGGATCATACAATGTGGATATGATTTAATTTTGTTCATCTTCCTATTTCAAATCTCATGTGTCTGGCTATAAGAGATGGTTCCTCCCCATTGTAGAAGCCCAGTACATATTTGGTAATTTCTCTCCATTGCTCTACAAACCGTATGTGTAGTCTGGATCATACAATGTGGATATGATTTAATTTTGTTCATCTTCCTGTTTCAAATCTCATGTGTCTGGCTATAAACCATAGGAATGAGTTTCAAAGCAAAACATCAAACTTTTGGATCCACCCATTTATGTCTCAGTGAGACAAGGTTGTGTCTTGTTTGGAGCTGGCTGTAAGTAGTGTCTCCCACTTATTAACTGCGTGACCTTGGGAAGTACCTGCTTTTTCCCAGCGCCAGGGTCCTAATTTGTAAAATGGTGGTAATACTCACTTAACAGAGGTGCTCGGTAGAATGAAGTAGCATTTGTGTTCTTAACGCTAGAGCTCAGAGCACAGTAGAGGACCCTGTATGTGTTGTCTCTCTTACCTTTCTTTACCTTGGGGAATCTCTAGTTCTGGCGTGTTTCAACATTTATAAATGTGTAATTGTTTCTGTTGTGTGATCATCCATCCATCTATCCACCCATCCTTCCACCCTTTGTTCATTGAAGACCTTCTGATGTTGCTTTGCTGTGAGCGTTTGGAACAGAGGAGTTGGCACTTTGGGGAATGGTGGTAACAGGACCTTAGGGATTTCCCTTTGGCAAGCATAGGATGATGGCTTGGGCTTTTCAGCATCCATATTGTCCTAGTTTTGGCCTTGACAAGATCTAACTACACTGAGAAAAAGGTGACAGTAACCCCCACGGTGTGTTCTATCTCCAGTTTGCCCTGTATCGTCCAACTCCAGTGCTTGGCAGGCAGTAAAGACTTAATGCATGTTTGTTGATGTGAAATTCACAATGTAATGAAGTTATTCTCCAGGTCACATCTTTCTTTTTATATTCCTCATGAAAGGACCCTGGGACTGTAAATTATAGCCTTTCTGTATACTATGGCTAACATAAGTATTAACGAGGCCGGGCTCAGGTAGGCTTTATTACCTATTGATTTTAGACTCATGATGAAGCAGTTTTCTAACTTGAAAAGCTAAGGTACAAGCAGGAACTCTGCCACTAGAGGCCTCCTCTACACAGCGGATCGCCTGGCTGTTCTTAGGCCCCATCTTTCTGTCCATTGAGGGAGCAGTGAAAGTGAATTTCCTGGGTTCTCCACATGGAATACTGTACCAGAAAACAGCAACTGTGTGTGAAAAGCATTACCAAAGGTCGAAAAGTGAATGAAAGTCCTCTTTCATGGGTTCAGTTTTTTTTTTTTTTTTGTAGAGTTAAGATAGTTTTCTTTTTCGGTATGGTTTTAAAATAACTTTAGAGGCCTAAGAATTTTTTTTTAAACTTTATATATAGTATTCATCACTTTTATTTGAGACAGGGTCTCATGTAACCCAAGCTGCTCTTAAACTCACTATACAGTCTGATTCCTGATCCGCCTGTCTTTGCCTCCCAAATGCTGGGAATTATATACCATAATATTGAAATATAGATTTTTTTTAGACTTAAAAATTGAAACTATGTTTTAAGTGTGGTATTTAAAAATACTTTTGGTGATTTTTAAAAAAATTATTTTAATGTGTTTAAAATTGCTTTTTCTCCTGAGTGGTTACGTGTAACACTAAAGCAATGCAAATTGTTTCTCAAGGGATTTGATTGGCCAGTTGAAGCTCCAGTTGTCTCTCTTTAAAAAAGGGAAGCATTAGCCGGCCGTGGTGGCACAAGCCTTTAATCCCAGCACTTGGGAGGCAGAGGTAGGAGGATCACCAAGAGTTCAAGGCCACCCTGAGACTACATAGTCAATTCCAGGTCAGCCTGGACCAGAGGGAGACCCTACTTCGAAAAACCAAAAAAAAAAAAAAAAAGAGAAGGGAAGCGTTACAATTTTACCTTTAAAATATATTGTGTCATATTCTAAGAAACATCATTAAATGGTAATTTTCCTCTATTTTTTTTTGTTTGTTTTTGGTTTTGGTTTTCCGAGGTAGGGTCTCACTGTAGCTCAGGCTGACCTGGAATTCACTGTGTCGTCTCAGGGTGGCCTCAAACTCTCGGCGATCCTCCTACCTCTGCCTCCCGAGTGCTGGGATTAAAGGTTGCACCACCACACCCGGCTCCTCTATTTTTTTAAAGACAGGATCTCACTATACAGCCTTGGCTGGCTTTGAACTTTGAACTTTTAATGATCCTGATCCACCTGCCTCTGCCTCTACCTCTTGAGTGCTGAAATTATAGTCATGAACCACCATGCCTGGCTGTGAGTTTTGTAAAGCCCTCTTATTTTGAAATTTAGATTTGAATGAAGAGAGTTTGGGTTGAGAATATTTGTTGAACAACTTGAATGTTTTAATGATTTTTTTTTTTTTTGTTTTTTTTTTTTTTTTTTTTGGTTTTTCGAGGTAGGGTCTCACTCTGGTCCAGGCTGACCTGGAATTAACTATGTAGTCTCAGGGTAGCCTTGAACTCATGGCGATCCTCCTACCTCTGCCTCCTGAGTGCTGGGATTAAAGGCGTGCGCCACCATGCCTGGCTTTGAATGTGTTTTTATTTGCTAGGTAGAACTTACTATTTGGTAGAAGAAATACAGACAGTGTATTTTAACAGACATTATGACCTAAAATATTGCAATATTTGTTTGCAAATGAATAAGAGAACAATGTACTTTCAAGGTCCTTGCTCAGTAAAGCAAAGTTAGAGAAGGCAGTACAGGGGCTGGGGAGATGGCTTAGCGGTTAAGCACTTGCCTGTTCAGCCTAAGGACCACGGTTTGAGGCTCGATTCTCCAGGACCCATGTAAGCAAGAGGCACATGGTGGCTCAAGTGTCTGGAGTTCATTTGCAGTGGATAGAGGCCCAGGCCTGCCCATTCTCTCTCTGTGTCCCTTTCTCTGACTCTAATAAATAATTAAATAAAAATAAAAAAGAATTAAAAAAAAAGAATACAGTACAGCCCGAAGCCGAAACCCTCCTATCAAGGTGTTTCTTGTCTTCGTTACCAAAATGTATCTAAACTCAGGAAGATTTCAGACATTCAGCTCTGAGTTTCATATGGTTGGACTTGAAAACAAGGCAATCTTATTGTTACTAGGTTTTTATTTTCTTTTTTATTTTTTATCAAGGTCTAGGTTAGTCCTTGGTTAGGGAATAAAATAAGAGGAATAACTTTGTGTGCGTGTATAATTTTTCTTATCATCTTTCTGTGACTAAGATGAGGTTTTTGGACACTTTTAGGACTCTATGCACATCAAAGAGTTATGCAGATCCTGTGTGTACAAAGGAGTGCTTTTCTAGAACCGGAAGGGGTTTGTTTGTTCCTTCTGAGCCCTAGATAGGGAAGGGCTTGGTACCTCCCTGCTTCTCCTTCCTCTTCCTGGACAGCCTGAGTCTAGCTAGGAATGATAGACATCAAACTTGGTGCAGAACCCTGGGCTGTGGGTGAGAGCCTTGGGCTGACCTACGCTATGGATGCCTGAGGTGTAGGTCTTTATACTTGACAGTCACTTAGAAACCTGAGTGTGGGAGGTGTCACCCGTATGGAAAGGACAATCGTTTGCCAAAATTGCAGTGTTTTGTAACTATTACTCAGCACAAGGCTGTCCAGATAGCTTTTATTGTTTAGAGGGAATGCACAGCATAACATGTGATTATCCCGGGTCACATCTGCTGCTTTGTTTTATTTCTTCACTCAAAGGCTTTTGAATTGGTGAGGGAAAGAAGGCAGGCAAGGTAGATACAAACTGTGTATGTATAGTGAGCTTCCGGCCAGCCTTAGTTTTACTTTCCTGACACACTTGGGTTTCACCGTGAAGCGTAACTTAGCAGCACGCATGAGTGATTTTGTGAGCCCGATCTATACTGTTTTCTGAAGTTTTGGCCACTGGTACCCTCAAAACTGACTTTCTCAAGGGTCTCACAGTACAGCTCAGGCTGATCTTGAACTTGTGATCTTCCTTCTACCTAAGGAACTAGGATTGTAGCCATGTGCCACCATAACCAGTGTAAGTACTTGTTAAAATTAAGGTATTGATGGGCTGGAGAAATGGCTTAGCAGTTAAGGTGTTTGCCTGAAAAGCCAAAGGACCCTGGGTCGATTCCCCAGGACCCATGTAAGCCAGATGCATAAGGTGGCACATGCATCTGGAATTGATTTGCAGTGACTGGATGCCCTGGTACACCCATTCTCTCTCTAATCTATCTCCAGTAAATAAATAAATAAAATCTTTTTAAAAATAATGTGTTGGTTAATACATATAACCCAGGGTACTATTAGTCCATCACTTGCTCTTGCTCAGGTTTTCACTAGGTGCTCCTTCCTGTGTGGTGCACCATCCTGGACCCGGTGCTTAAGCTTGGTAAACATCAGGCTAAACTTCAGTACCACTCAGC